>JAQGAE010001228.1:0-24729 GCA_034696685.1 Julus scandinavius
CTATTAAATTGAAGGCACAATTTTGATATTTACATATATTTACAAAATGGCGGCTGAAACAAACCCGGAGGGCAAACGTTTTTGCATGTTTGTAAAAATGTGTATATTCGTACAATGTACGTCTTGGTGGAGACCCGGCTTTAGTATTAATGTAACAAAGTTAAGATCAAGAGTCCAGCATCTTCAGGTGGTTAAGCCGATAAGAATCGAAATGGAATGATGTTCCCAAAAGTTGCAATATGATGTATATATACATCGATTTAAAAGCGTTTTCCAGGATGTCTCTCACTACTTTGTAGTAAAGAAAATCTGCAAATGCATATACGAGGTCAAAGGTTTCCCCATATCCGGCATCGCCTAAAGCCCATTGTGATTTTGTGCAGGTTTACATTGTTTGCCAACCCCCGTGTTCTGAGCTAAGGGCTCCTCCTAGAAAACAATCTTTTTTCGATGACCAGGAATGGACATTGGACTCGTGACCTCCATGGATTAATTGAATCGCGAAACCCGCCCGCTATTAACATTTCACACTTACGAAGAAGCCAGACACATAAAACGCCCATGTTTATGGCTTGTGCGGCCCCTTGGTGTCAACGGTGTGGGCCCACTCGCTTCAATGGAAACGAGGAAGCCAAATTGTAAATATTGACACGATCCTTTCTTCGGTTTTCATTCATAAAAAGAAGAAACAAGTGCATGAACTTTACTCCAATTCAACCTCACTGCATGTTCTATACGCACCCGTTTTGTGGGATCCCATTTATATACTGTTTAGGATGATGTTACACCCTCTTCCACAAATTAAATTCTCCAACGCAACTATAAATTCTTTAAAAAATAGGACACCTATAGGGAAATGGCATTTAAATGTATTTATTACTACATATATATGCATTGTGAAAAATGTATATCTGCATACACTTTTACGCCTATTTTCAAAATTTGAACATTGTGATCATTTGGGAGTGTGACTTTTTAATATTATTTTCGATTTAGAGGAATCGCCATAATGGGTCTTAAAGGATTTTTTTCATTGTTCAGAATTGTTTTAATGAAATCTTAGTTTAATTGATGCACGTTTATTGCCTGGTTAAAATATGTTTAATATGCAACAGTAGCTGTGATCACTGAATGCATTTTAACCAAGTTGTAACCTGATTATGTAAAGTTTATGCAAATGTTCATGTTGGATTTTCAGCTAGGATGAAACATTTCCTTTACAGCTAGGGCCCAGCAATACACAGTATGTAACATTAAAACTGCGCTATCTAGTGCATAAAAAGAAAACTCGAAAGGAATTTCTACCTGGTAATGTTTAATATACTAAGTATTAGCTCCATCTGACAAGTTGCAAACTGCGATATAAAATTTTTCCAAAATGAAACTTGTAGATGTCGAAGATGCTCGACAAAGTAGGCCAAGGCTTATTAATAACGATTTAATATCATAATTTTCCATTGAAGTACAGTTGTAGATACACTGCAAGTACATATTATAGTTACTTCGTTTCCCCCCCACAAACTCAGGTTGCCAATTATGCATTGAGCGAATTCAAGGTTATGCATTGCAAAGATTTGCCAAAATAACAGGTAAGTTACTGGTAAAAAAAAATAGTTGTCTCATAAAACGTAGCTATAGGCATTTTAAAAAGATTTGTGCAATGGTCGTAAATACACTTAATAGCAGTGATATCACGATGAGACGTGCTTTTCTAATATCTTTTCTCGTAAATTAGAAAATTACGTGTGCCGATAGAGGTCTCAAGCGTATAATTCGCCCTATCATCGAATGTTGACACCCTGTATAATCTATGTTTGGCCCTCAGCTCTTCTTGGCGGAAAAATGGCATTGAACGCCACCGGTGGTATATTTAGGCTCCTAAAGTCGTCGGATTTAATTGGTAAACCTTGCATGAAGGATTTAAGCACGAACCTCCTCCATTATACGCCTGTTTAAGACGAGGAATAGTTTGGTCACGTTGATGCTCTCTGTGATATTACAAATCAAAATGAACAGCGCCATCTATGATGCATTTCAAGCAACTCGACAGAACACTATCGTCGTATATTGTATAGAGTGGGATGATATAGTGGACAAACAATAAAAACGAAAAGCCTACAAGACTGGAGACAAAACATATCCTCCAAGAGCATGCACCCAGTGCCAAGCCTGGAATTTGTAAAGAAAATATCTATGATAACAATCCAGGAAGTGCCCTTCTATTTAAAGCAAGGGCTGGTTTACTAGAGACTGGATCCAGAATAAAACACTGGAGCAGCCAGTCAGAGGAGTGGCCACTGTGCAGGGCTCCAGTTGAGAATATCGACCATGTTGTAAGAGTCTGTCCAGCACTTGGCCCTGTACCATGGTGCTTAAAAGAAAAAGCCCTAGGTACAATACTTGGCTTTACCAACGAAGAAGACTTTCTAATAACCCTCCCTGAATTAAAGACCAGACTAATAGCATGGTACACAACCGTAACCCTACAGGATAGTAAGGGAGTACGAAGAGTGGCACACTAACGTTCATTGGTCTAATTTTTGACCCTCCATTCCGAAGGAATAACAATCTAATCTATTATGCCTAGTACACACTAAATGAAGCACAAAACTAAAACAAAGTTTCTGCAAACCAAGTTGTTAAAATGTGTTTTCGCGAACATATTTCCAGAAACAGGTTTGTCCAAATGTGATTGTCCACACATGTTTGCTGGTCAAGGTTTGTCCGCGCACTTCATTGCTGACGACATTTATACTAAGGTGAACACAAAAAAAAACGATATTTGCCTCGTAGCACGTGGAGTATAAAGGCGTTAGTAGGAGCGCCTTAACCATGAAATAATGTTTCATTGACTTCCTTTGATCTTCACCACCTCTTGAGCGATCACCAAAATGTTTCACGGAAACACGTTTTTTTGGTCAAAAGTTTCAAGAAACTTGGTTGCAGAAATCTGGTGAGCATCCACATATCACAGACATATTTGCGAAACCGCGTTTCAGTTTCGTGTTTCATCTGGTGTGTACTAGGCATTCGAACATTTGCACTTGTCTAAAAACTATAAAACGATGCGACTAAAGTATACGAAATGAACAAGTTTACGTTCAAATGTTTGTTAAACAAAAATTGCATCAATAGATTTTAATGTTCCGTGTTAACACGCATTTTGCGTAACAAATTCATGAGTAACTGGTGAACATATTTACTAATTAAGACATTTAGTCACGCTACAATAACATAAAAGTTTTAAGGTAGGAGGTTTGTGAGTGAGCTGTTGTTGGCATACAAATTGGGGCCTCAAAATTTGGCACGCATCACGTGACACGTTTTTGGACAGAATATAGCGTCAAGGTTAGACGAGATATATTTTTTTCTCTTAAAAGAACAAGTCGAGTAAAACAGTTTTTTTTTTTGTCGCACTTTGGGGAGCCAATTGTACTTTGGCGAATTGTTACAATATGAGGTTAGTTCGTGATTGACATGGGAACCAAAGGGGTTCTTTCCCGAACATGATGAAACAATAAGGATTGCCTCGTTGATGGACCATGCACCATAGTCCGTTTAATTTAATCTACGATTAGTTTTATTTTGTGGAAAATGACAATGTAAATTGCTGACTAACCACCGTTTTAAATGTAACAGTTGGACACAATCGACTACACGTTGTTTTTCATAAGAATTTTTTTAGTCAGTTAATTATGTAGTTTTTCACTGAACAGGAAACTGCGCAATATTGTAATAGCTCGGCCGTGACTTGTGTTCAATTTTTATATCGCTTATTTTGACATCGGATATATCTGTAAAAGAGGTTTGTTAAATGAAGAAACCAGGTCTTGAGTTGCCGATAAAAGTAAAACTTTAATGACCACTTAATAGTTTTTGCTGCCATGAAATTCTGTAAGGTTGTACTGTAATTCCAGAGTGTACAGATTTGATAGGTTTGCATCAGGAATCTGCCCAAATTCTGCAGTTTTTGAAAGAATTCTAGGCCAAGTCAATTATTTTTTCGTTGCCAATGTCCTTGTTGAGTTCTGAACGAGGTCCTATTCGGCCATGTTTTCGTTTTTGTTTTTTTTTGTTTTAAAATTACAAAATATGTGGCGCCCACATGCTTCATTTTGACATGTGGCGATAAAACAACACGAAAGGCTATCAAAGGTTTCAAATAACGCATATACTATTTACTATGAAGTTGTTCTATTACTGAAAAAAAACTGCATCATGTTTTTCCTCGAACATTATCGATGGCCTACTGTATAACCTTACAGAAAAATCTGTAAAAATGCATGTTTTGCAATGTATAGGTCACCCGTTTATGTTAGACAAGCATTTAAACAAGTGCGGTAATTGAGAGAGAAAACTTTGTAGCAAAGTCCAGCGTTTAATAGCTTATTTGTACACGATGTTTCAAGTGCCATGTCAGAACTAAAAAAAATGTATTTAAAAATTAACTTTTCCTGGAACTTACACTGTAGACTTTAAGATACTCTACATTATAGTTGGACAAACTGTAGTTATCAGATAGGGGCATGTAACGAGGATCCCATAAACTATAAAGGGGCCATTAAAAAAGGACGTCCACGAAATTCCTTCAAAAATTAACCTCCCCCCACCCCCTGTCCATACGGTGTCCATTTTACCCCATTACCTCCCTCATGGACGTCCTTAATTTTTTTAAAGTAGGGTATCCAGAAAATTTGTTGGAACATACAAAGGCCCATTCTATAAATCTCCAAGCACACGCCTCGCTACCAATTCCACGACATTTTCCCAGATTTTTCTGATTAACCGAAATTTCCCAACCTCGAAGGGCAATTCCAGCATAAAATTGATATTTAGCACAAATTTGGGCATAATTCCCGACTTTCCCGAGGTTTTAAAAATTCAAGTACATTTTGGACTGGGGACACATTTCTTCTAGTGTCCAATTCCCCTTTCACTGACCTTTCAAACTTAATTTTAAAAAAATCCAAAAACTAACAATACCATCATTAATGGACGCCCATAATGGCTATCCTTCTCCCTCCCCCCTTGTCCACATGGTAGCAGACTTCCCTCTACCCCCCTCTTGAGGACGTCCTTTTTGAATGGCCTCTTACGACTACGGTCATTTTTAATCGTTATTTTGCTTTTTAAGCAATATGTCTCCACCAATCTTCCTATAAGAAATTTAAAAGCACCTGTATAGTAAGACAAAATGTTTACCAACAAGTGCGAATGTTGTGGTGGTTGTGAGGTCACGGGGTCAGCACCTGGCACCTGCAAGACGATGTGTTTGATACCCGGGAAGCATCGCTTTCACATTCAAAATCTTCTGTCAAATGCAATTGGGGGGAAATGGGATTATTGCAATGAAAAATCGACCGCTTTTTTTATGTGTTAATGGAAGACTACACTCGTTTTATTAGCTTTTTCGAAATGGGCATTTTATCTCGCTAGGAATTACATACTGATTGAGTTATCCTGACATGCGTAATGAATGGAGTACAAACTTAAGTGCCATCTCCGTCGGAGGGACGACAAAGATTTTCCCCCGCTGGACACTTAGCGGCGTGCACGGGGTGTCTGTCACCCGGCTTAGTGGTCGCCGGGCCAAGCGTCTTTCAAACAATCCTTGTTGCTGTAACAAATGTGTTGTTGATGTTGTGGGAATTTAGCACATTTGAACGTTTGATCTAATTTCGTTAAGTGGTTTCGGATCCTCTGCAGGTCAACCACTTACATTTCTACAATGAAATATACCGTCAGGGAAAATGACTGCTTTCCATGGATCCACATGTGAAATGAACAGCTCTGAAAATCTTGACTATGGATTAATCCAGTACTTGAACTGATAAAGGGATTTCGATACCTTTTTTAAAATATACTGTTCGTATTACAAATTGACACTATATCACTATTGATAAATATCCTTCATATGTGTATGGATTTTTAAAACACCCATGCCATACTATATTTAAAAAGACACAGATATTAACAACAGCTGTGAAGTTAATCAGCCGTGTTAATGCATGATTCAAGGCCTTTGAATAATATTGCCAATTTATGAAATGATGATGAAATTATTTTCCCTGTGTTACACCTTATCAAGTTTTATAGCAAGTGATTTGATAACATCTGCCCAGGTTTTATTTGTAAAATTTCTATACAAAAATCCATAATGGCTCTACCGCTCTAAGTGCTACGATAATGTTCAAGAATGTTCCGGGATTTTTTAGTAGGAAGCAGAAATTTTCATCTGTAAAGTGTCAAGGAAACTTTTCAAGCGTATATTTAACGCATGTTTATACACAGTATGTTGTATACAATGTATATCAGTTACGATGGTTTGGAAGGAACTTCTTGTTGTACTGAAACACAAGGCCGACAGTCCCACGCTTAAGAAATCCACCCGAATATTGGTTGAAAATTTGTATCCCTTCCTCCAAATGGCTTTCATGTGTAAACGCATTCAAGCACGATGTTTTTGAAACACCTTTTTTTTGCATGCTTGAAACAACAACATCAAAAAAAACTTTGTTTCAATTTTTCCATCTTTGTTGTTGTTGATAAATGTGTTCCTCTTATATATATTGCTGAAAATACTTTACGAGGTATATATGCAGTAGAACCCCGGGCTAAACAATTTAAAATCGACAGTTTTTGTCATGGACATTCATCTTCCCCTATAATCCTCGATGTTTGTTGCGGGTTTTAACCATCGTTGGTCGTGAAAACCTTATCAAAACTTTTGTATCTTTATTTGGTGCTTTAAAAATTCACGACAACTCGAACAGTCCATGTTGGTAAAGGAATTTTACAAGTAGCTTTTAAAAGCGACAGCAGATATTCAATCAAAAATTATAATTCGAAATATGATGGATGATGTTTTTAGGATTCTGGATGACTGCGATAGCATCAACGACAGCTGCAAACCCACCCCCATTCGCAATTTGTATAGTATATTTGAAATTGAACTGGGATAGTGGTTGAGAAAATCTGTACCATGTGGACATAGTTATCTCAAAATATGGTTATATTGGTTTGCCCTATATTGGTATCTAATTTGAAATTAATTTATAGCCGATAACCTTTTCAAATAGGTTTTCCATTTCCAAATGTCAGCAAACTTCTCTTCTTTCTAAAGTCCAGCATAATGCTGTATTTGATCCGAGTTAATCAATTTTACATCTAGGCTTAGCCTAGTTAGCCGAGACACTTAAATCTCTGACATTTCAAACCTTACAAATACAGAGGTCGATGGAACGACTTAAACAATGGAAGACTGCTTCCTCTACTTCCTGCAAGAAAAAAAAAAAGTCCATGCGACTCCACTCTGTCATAAGAATCCTTGTTGCACGGAATCACCGAGTGTAACAGGTTATATGAAACGTGACACATTATCATTATGTAACTAAAGTTTAAATTTAGGTCGAATATATACAGTATACTGCAAGGGAATGACACATACACTACATTCTAAGTACAAGTACTTGTAGATGTCTACACAGAGTCATAAAAAAGTAGAACCCAATCACAACTTCGTGAAATATCCTTTGATTTAAATGAAATTTGGTACAAAAATAGTGTAGGAACAAAAAACTTGTTTTCCGGAAATGCGACAAATCTCGGATTTCATCATTTTTCCACAAGATGGTGCGCCCGCTCACCGGGCTCGAGAAACAGTTGAGCTGCTGCAACGGGAAACGCCACAGTTTATGGAACCCAACCACTGGTCAATAGTCCGGACTTTAATCCAGTGGACTACAAAATTTGGGGGTTCCCAGGAAAAGGTTTACATGCAAACCGAAGATTAATAATATCGACGATTCGAAACTACTTATTAAGAATACTTGAACTGAACTCGACTGGCATAGTATAATCGATTCGTCATTCAAAGAATGGCGCGTTAGACTCCGGGCGTGTGCAAAGGCCACCAGAAAACATTTTGAGCACATTTATAATTCATTTTGTTTCTACACTATTATTCTATACAAGTACCAAATTTCATTTAAATTGAAGCATTTTTCACAAAGTTGTGATGTTTATTGGGTTCCACGTTTTTATGACTCAGTCATAGTCAATCGCATGGCATTGTCATAAGGTAGTGGTAATACATTTTACATTAAGGCTATTATGTTTTGAACATGTACTACATACAAGATTTCAGCCATATTGGATTGGCCATATGGGATGATATAATTGATGTGAAATGTGATGATAAACGATGTGAAAGTAACTATCGTAGTCTATGCACTTATATCATAATAATCGCTGCACCTAACTCCTGCAGTAAGTGGCCAAGTATTACGGTAATCTTTAAATATAGGCCAATTTACGGGATTATTCAAAGGCATGTTATGCAAAATCTTCGGCACACCCGAACCAAAAGAGTATCGTGTAAAAAACACCCTGAAGCACGCAGTTATTCGTGTGGAGCCTGATTGCATTGTCATGTAAATTATGAAATTGCTGTTCATATTTCGTGACACCAATTTCACGGCAAGCCACGCATTGTGCGCCATACATGTCACTGGCAAAATATTGTCAGGTTAATTATCCGGGTGATTACCAGCAATCAAATTGTCATGGCGGCGCCCAGACATGCTCCAGTTTCACTATAGATAAAAGTGCTAAAAGAGCAATCCATCACTTAGAGCCCATTCGGGTAGCCTTACTAACAGGCCTGCATGCCATGTGCACTGTATATCTATTGGCACTCCTGCAAATAGATTTTAATGAACTTTTATCCCTGTAATTTAGGGCCGTCTATAAATATAACTGAATTTGCAGTTGAAGCAAACTATAATTGTAGAAATTTCAAGTTTTGCTTCATTAATGCAAACAGTCTTAACTAGTTTTGTTAGAATTTTATAAGCTAGTCTAATCCCTGTTCAAACGTTTTGTATGTTAATTAAGCAGTGCAATTATATTAGAATTTTACAAGATCCCAGTGATAGTGTATGTTGGATAAGTCAATAAGAGCCCATGCATTCAAAATGGACGTCCTCAAGAGGGGGGTAGGGGGTGTCGGCTGGCATGTGGACACCATGTGGACATATGGGGTATGGAGGGAGGGAGAGACATTATGGATGTCCACTAATTATGGAATTTTTCAGTTCTTGGTTTAAAAAAAACTGGTTTAAAGGCCAGTGAAAGGGGAAATGGACACAAGAAGAAATGTCACCATTCCCAAACGAACGAAACACCAATTTTATGCTGGAGTTTCCCTTCGAGGTCAGGAAATTTCCGTTTATTAGAAAAATCTGGAAAAATGTCGTGGAATTGCTAGCTTTGAGGGTGCATGGAAATTTATAGGATGGGCCTTAGCATGTGCCATCAAATTTTTTGGTCACCCTACTTTTAAAAAAAGGAATTAAAGACGTTTATGAGGAGGGGGCTGTCTGGACTAAAATGGACGCCTTTTGGACAGGGGGTAAGGTGGGGGGGAAAGGGAACGTCAATTTTTGAAGTAATTTCGTTGAGGTTCTTTTTGAATGGCCCCCAGAATGTAACCCTCTGAAATGTTCATTTAAAGTTGTAAGCTAATCTAAAGTATTTTTTGTGTTATTACTTTAGCCAAATTTTCCAAAGAATTGGACCACTATGAAATTGTGATTCCTGAGCGAGTATCAGAAACCGGAAACTTCGCATCCCACAGATTGGAACAACGTTCTCGGCGTTCTATCGGAATTGAAGAACAGAAAGTGCACTATAAACTTCGTTTGAACAACAACGATGTATTCATCGAATTGTACCCCAGTCACAAACTCCTCTCCCCCGGCATGGTGGTCGAGAGGTGGCACTCCAACAACCACAATAGGAGCCACATTAAGGGCATTCCAAGGACTATTCGACGATTGGCCGAGGACCATTGCCACTTTCGAGGTTCGGTGATGAACCATACAGCTTCTCAAGTCACCTTATCTGCTTGCAACGGTTTGGTGAGTACATTATGTATGAAAAATTATATTTATTCGTTTCACGTTTTGTGGAGTTGAACGGTTCAGACAAGCACGACCTATTGTAGTAATATTGAAGCTGGGGACTTTGGATTAGAAACATTCGTTGTCCTTTACAAAGAAAGTTGCCGGCAATCCTATTTTTAAAATTCCTAGAAATCTTCCATGGTAACTTGATGAATCTCGTCGATTTAAAGAAATATATGAAGATGTCTGACTGAACTAAAGGAAGGCGTTTCTACGAGGGATTTTTAAACTTGATTAATTTGCCATCAAGTGCATGATGGCTATTGTAAGCATATCATGGATCAGTCATCTCAAAATTCAGTTTTAAGTACTTGTATTACAAAACGTCTTCTTATATAATTATTTAAGATAAATATTTGGCACAAAGCTATGGAAGGAGGTCAGATAACCATAATAGTCACGGTTTAAAACTATAAACTACAGCACGTTGAAATTTATAATGCAAAAAATAAGGTAATGCATGTTATGAGGTGAAGCCCATTAAGTTAACTTTTAAAGACTGCTTCAAATAAAAGTACATACAACACTTTAAAATTAAGCTATAGTATGTTTTCAGTGTTCATTTGGGACTAAGTTACAAATTTCAAGCAAACTTTTGGTTTCTAAGAAGCTGGAATCTAACCTTGTATCAAGCCATGGCAATATTGTTGATTTGGTGGTCATCCTTGTAACGTTGATAGTTAACACGTTATAACCACATTTGCTCTTATCCTTTATGTCAACATTAGATGGTTTAATTGAGCCTCTCTTGATAAATCAATTTCTCCTCATAGAACTAAGATTTAGTAATTTATACACGCTAACGAGTAGACTATCTCTGCTCTCCAACTGTAAGCAATCATTATTATTGCATATTAAGATAATTTGTCTTCATATGCAGTTTCACTTGTTGGCATTGATGGTGTTTGGCAAGACATGATATTGAAAGGCGAAAACTGGCTTATCAAAGGTCATAATTACGATTTGATTATATCCTAACACCAAATCAATCCACTTAATTGGGTTTCACCAGAGCTTTAGATAGGTGTCAGAAAATATCGATTTTGACATGAAAGGACGTGGAAGGCGATGATAGGTATCACACATGCCCCCTTCAATTATTTCCAGCCCTAATGAATACCTTCGTAAATGTAGATATCGGCCACTCCATACACTGAATGTCGATGAAATTATTACAAATCAAATTTCAATTCTGACATATGAATAACGCCCTTAAAGTTGATATCGTTATCGTTGGGAAAATAACAAAAGATGAAAGCCAGAGGTTTAACAAACAATCAAACAAATGCAAAGATGCTTAACTTTTTTAAGTTTAAATTCATTGCTTCCAGCTAGAAATTTCGCATTAATTATCAAATATTTGGTATTGAATGGTACACGCGTGACGTCACAGTCACGTGCATTTTTATGAAGATGCACGTGCTGGTTTTGGTCTCGTGCTCGTGCTGTTCTTAATCTCGTGCTTTTAGGAATTTCATTGTTCTTTGTTTGGAAGTATATAAAAACTGGAATTCAGTTATAGATGCACGGTGTATATACTAGTTGCGTGGCTGCATGCATCAAGAATGTATGTTATATGATATGTAAGTTAAAGTAAGCTTTGCTCGCATACATTAACATTGCAAGGACTAGCAATAATTTTAAAATTGGAGGGAAAAAACGGGAAGGAAATCCAGGGCTTATAAAGTCAGTGTAAGTTGCCAACGTGAATTAAAGACAAATAATGCTTTGGCCAACTTCCATTTGCAGTTATTATTTTTTATCGTTTGCAAACTTGGCTGAGTCCCAAACGTTTAATAATCCCAGTTTCATCTTCCAACTAAACTGCAAGTATAGCTTAAATGTTTGGCGCCTTGTTTCTGATACCGGTACTAAGGTTAGTCAGGTATTAAATATTGAGTAAATGGATAGTAGAGTCAACTCAGAACGCTCAGAACAGTGATTTTTTTAAAATATTTATAGAGTGCTCGCGAGAGCATTTTGGCGAGATGCTTTCCCTGTACTCACCATAGTGCAATCTGCTCATAACAACTTTCAAATGAACAACCATCTGAGAATAGCCATCGAGAGTAACTCACGAGAGTGGCGAGAGTTAATCTCAAATGGAAACGAACATTTCAGTTGAAATCCATTTCGTGATCATTCTTAAATCGGTTGGGAATCTCTGATAAATTCTTGGTTTAAGATCACCGAAATGTGATAACTTTGTGTTTATACTATGCTGTGGATTTTGAAAACTGTTACGAGCATTTTACTAAATTGAGAACATGAGATAGTTTGTTTTGAAAGACTTGAGTAAAACTAGCAACACGAATTCACGATATCATCATGTTCCTTTAGTGAAATGGGTACCGCTCGAGAGCGCGAAAAAAAAAAAAAAGCTGACTTGAGGCTAGCCGCGGGAATATATTTCCATATTTTCGCTTAAAATAGCATTGTTTCAAAATTTGCTGACTAGACAGATGCTGTTTTCGCCTAACCCCGCATGTTTTTAAACTTAAACTTGCACGCACTTCACTTTATGGCCCCGACACACATGTATGTGAAAGCAGATATTACAAAGAAATACTTGAAAAATGCCATTGTCTGCTTCCTCTTTCACTTTTTGGTTATAGTTGAATATCATGGGTGTGTCACTTTGGCCCACGTTGAAGATCTTTTTACGTTTAAAAGCCGACTGATTTATTTTACTTCAAAAAACCCAATCTTCTGGAGGATGCTTAAATGATGCAATCGTGTAACATGCTATTTAAAACCTTGCACGCTGGAATATATAAAAAAACGTCTACGTGAAGTGCATGCTGTATACTACGTGTAAACACCAGACTCGAGGAATCAGTGTTACGACACAGATTATGAATAAAGCGAGATGGCTTAAATGAAACACGGTTGGCCCACGTGCTGTTAATAAAGTATTCGTGATAACCGATGTTAAACGTCGAGAGGTTCACGACCTTTCATAAGTGAGGTTGGAATCCACTTTAAAATGTATAAATATAGGCTATATGTAGGCGTTATGTGGCCTGAATGTGCAACTTAAGCCTGTAGCTGTTTTGGCTTTTGCTTTTAGCCAACCGTGTGCACGTGTCCAGAATCGTTTTACGGCGGGAATTCATTTCATTGGATGAATCGATGGGTGTGTGTATCAACCATACTGGGTAGTTAATAAACACATTATACTATTAATAAAACACACTTAATAACATAGAAATTGTATTTAGAAATACAAGGTGGCCACAAAAAAGTAGGAACCTTTTTCATAAATTTGTAGCATTTTGTAGCAAGTAAATCCAATTTTGCACAAATACGTTTTGTTCCTACGTTTTTTGCCTATATTTATGCAAGATTGGATTTTCTTTGATTGAAAAAAAAGTTACGAATTTTTGAACAAGGATTCCTTTTTTAGTGGCCATGAAAAAGGTTGTATGGAAAATCATGATAATTATCATCACAAACCATATGCTGTTTTATTATGTTTATATTATGAAAATTTCAGAAGTTCTGTAACTTGTTGTAACTGTAACCAACAGTACCTATATTTAAAAGCTATAAATCCCCATATACGTGCTTTGGGTAAATTGTTGCTGTTTTTGGTCAAGGGTTACTTCACTTATTCGCTTTTTAACATACCATCGACGTTAAATTATACGTAGTTGTGACAATGCGATTTTCGAGCAGATTAGAATGTCTGATATTGATTATCCATCCACCTTGTTTGACCGCAGGTTTTAAGCGTGTCTGGAGAAAATCTAGCACGAAATCCAGACACGAAGCTATTTTATTGCCAGCTTTTCAATGCCCTCGTAATTTTGGGTTTTGAGATCACCAGTACTTATGATGTAGCTGCTACATACATATACTTGTAGCACTATGCTTTGGTTATTTTTTTTTGTTGGTTTTGATAGTGTGGTAAAGTAGTTTCTATCGTGTTTGACTGGTGAATTTTGATTTTAAACATGCTGTTATAATTAGCTTATTATTGGGTGATTCATCTTCTTGTCCGTTATAAACGTCAAAATGTTTAGTCTGACTTTGGTTGCTGTAATGTCTATCAAGTTACGTAACTGGCAACGTTACTGCAAATATTTAGGTTGTAAATTATTCGTTTTTTCTTCATCCCTTTTTACCCCGTTATATTTAATGAAAGTGAAATCGTATGGGTGTTAATTAAATAGGCATTTCTTTTTTTTTATATTGTTGTTGACAAAAGTGCATGTTGGGCATCTGTCCATATGTTCCACGCCAAGACAGGATTTGTATTCGTGCTGAGATAATCTGTTAACATATTTATTTTGTGTCAGCCTATAAAAGCACAAACCGTTTTTTTCTTTGTCCCCTTTGGATACGTTCCCAAAACGCGTACCAAAAACACTCGTGTTCATATTCCTAACCATGATCTTGAATGAGCCTTGACCCATATCACTCTTGGCCTTGTTGTGTATATTTTAAGTGACTCATCCCTAAACTATTAGTTAATGTATTGATCTGTTACTTTTTACATTCTGTTTACATCTGCTGGTTATGTTTTATGTTACATCAGGCCACGTGCTTTCAATGAAATTGACTCAGCATCGTGCCAATTGACTAACCTTTGCTGTATTGCAAGATAACTTTTGTTTATTTTCTTAACTAATTATAGATCAGCATTAACATTTTATCCCAGTACAAATAATTAATAATAAGCTGTTAGATACATGTACTACAGTCTGCGCAAACATGGGATGTCACTGACCTGCAGTGGCGTAGCGAGGGGGAGGGGTAGCTGCCCCAGGCGACGGTGGCTAGGGGGCGCCGAAGTATTAAAATGAATTTGTTGGATTATGTTATATATTTGGTTGTTTTGCCCTGGGCGCCAAATATCCTCTCTACGCCACTGGTCTCAATGGATGACATTTAACCCCTTCTTCTTTAAGCCCTTGCCATGGGTTAGAAAAGATCATTTTTGGTGGGTTTTAGCACGGTCAACTACTGCGCCAAAGTATTAAAATAGATTTGTTGGATTATACATATATTAAACTCATTTTTGTTGAAACTTGATCAGTACACTTATTTAAAGTAACACAATACAAACACAATGTTGTTTTCCAGATACCAGTGGAGGAGGGGAGGGGGAGGGCTCAAATTTGGGTGTTTTTCCCTGGGCGCCAAATATCACCGCTACGCCATTGCTAACCTGTAGGACCACCTAATGTGTTGTATACAATACATACATATATCATTTGTATATATGCTGGATATAAAATGAATTATTTTGAAGCAAGAATTTTTTTCAGTCAATGTCTCAATGTCCGAATACGGTTCTGGAAAACTGAATGTCATCACAAGGATGCTGTAACCATACCAAAATGTCGGTGTTAAAGCTCATTATTATGAGCAAATGCTTTCGTTATGAGCTCTTTATTTTTGGCGCTAGGAATCCACTTTCGTAAGCTAATGTACGGAAAATGCTAGAATTGGCTTTCTGGTTACTGTGGTTTTTTAAGCCCCAAACTAGTTTCATGCGCCATGACATATGGCTGTTTTGGTAAGATTAGGAGCATATTTTCGTCGGTGTTTTATGGGGTGCTGATTTGGGAACCGTGGGGTGCTTTGAAAAACTGTATTTTCCTTCTTATGGTGTTTAATAGCAAGTACTGTCTACATTCGTCTAGGTTGACTATTCATAACATGCTACTCGTCGACTGTATCTTTGAAATGTTCATTACATAGTGCTAAGAGAATACGTAACATTTACATACTAAAAATTGATATTTCTCTAGCGCCATCTGTGATACATTCGGTGCAGCTGTTAGTGTAGTCTAAGATTTCCTATAACAAATGAGCATTTCACAAAGGATCCATTATCTCGCATAACTCTTAACGAGATCTATGCTTAGATGTCCATGGTCATTGATCCATGTTTTCCCTTATTTCTCTCTTTGATGTTTGGGAAGATTTTCCCCAACGCGACCAACTGATTTTAATCTGACAGGACACTCCTCGGTTGTACCCCTGCCGTGGGGGTCAACCGGCAAATTCGAAATATCTAAACAACGGTGTCCATGTCAGGTGGGCTTATCATCATTCATGAATAATACATCAAACGTCTCACCCAACAGCCCACATTTTCAGGCCACCCATATTTTTTGGGAATACCTCGATGTTGGTAATTTGACTTAGGTCGAGGCCAGTATAAAAAAATTTAATGAATATGTAATGGAATCTACTTTCGTAAATCTGCCCCCATAAACGGTAGGCCTGCTTAAGGCTTAAAGCTGATTATTTCCTGTTTCTACTTTTGTTTTTAGTGTTAAAGTTTCATACTGGGAAGGCGGAAAATCGGCAACTCCCATCGGTGGGAATTTGCGGCTGAACCAACATAACTAGAATCAACTTTGATCCCTTGCTAAACAATGGTTTACCATAATCTGCCTGTTGATTTTTAGGATTTTAAAAATAAGCCATAAAGAAAACTGTTTGCGATAGAAAAATTACCATTGATTCATCCGAGTATTCAGCTGTGTCAGCTTTAATTCCCTTTTAGATGCTAATGATGAATAGAGCACATTAGAAATGTCTAGATTATATTATTCAAAACGTGATTTTAGTTTATTTTATTGAGAAGATGATATAGAAAATTATCCATCAGAAATTGTATGATGTACCGGGATAATTATGACTTCTTATCCAAGTGTGCAACTAGAATTTTGACGCCATTTTGAATGCCGTTAGTTGAAGTTGGGTTGAAACGTTGATTTCGGCAGATATGAATGTGCGCATGCGCGCGGACTGATTTTTACCGAAGACCGGACAATTAGTTACGTGCGCACTTTCACATCAGCCAAAATCAACGGTTCCGACTGTAGCTATACCTTGCTGAAGTTACATATGAAGTTAACTATAGTTACGGAATGGATTTCATCCTAGCTGAAAACCGATTTGGATAGAATTCAGTTTGTGCACTTTTGCATTTTATTTTTCCACGACTATGTGGGACAACAAAACAATCGGGTTTCATCATTCTAGTTATTTTGTTAAAGTTAACGGGAATTTTCTGTCAAATTTCATTATTTCTACAAATTCAACGAGCATGAAATTCACTGGCACGCTGAAAACTATCCATTGAAATGCTAATTGATTTCCAGTTGTTACATTCTTAACTCCTTTTCCCACATTTTTGCCTTGAGCTTTGCCATTGCGCAAATTATTGGCGTGGAGATTGACAATGGAGGTTATTAATTAATGTTGACGGATAATGAGTTCGCGCCTTAGCAAAGGATGGTGCGTGCCAATTAGCATGTCTGGGATTGAAAGCAGCTGTCAGTTTAAGCTCAGAACAGAGTTTTTTGGGAGGAATAATTAAATTAAGCATCTTCTTTTTCAATCTCCACAATATCTCACGCATTCTTCTTTCAAGTGGTGGTGGTGGTTACAAGCCCACTCAGCTGGGAATTCCAACCACCAAAATATTCATTTTGACCTACAAATGCTGCTTGTGTTTAAGATGAGAACACGTGATGGTGGCGAGCATTTGTCGAGTACCTACTGTAAATTAATGAGCAGTTTGATAGAGGGGCTAATGTCAGACGAATAACTCAACAGTAGAGATGACGAAGGTCAGTGTCTTCACCCACGGGTGCACTCGCCTATTTTCTTTGCAATCTTGCCGTCATAACATCCTCCTCGTTAGGTCAAGTGCTTTAATTAATCACCTCTTTTTCTTCGTAACCCATCTAAGTTTGCATCCTTAAAATCTAGACGCTTATTGCACAACGCATTTCATAGCGTTATAGGATTTCAACTTAAATGAAAGTAATTGAGAATTCGATCACGAATGTCAGGGTACTCGAAGAGTTCAAGCTGGTTTTATGTGTCCTATAGCAATCTACTATAACAGCAATGGAAACCCATCGCATGACGATACCATTTCAGATTTCCATGTATGAAGCATTTAGGGGCCATTCAAAAAGGACGTCCTCAAGAGGGGGTAGGGGAGTCTGCTGGCATGTGGACAGGGGGTAGGGGGTAGCCATTGTGGCTGTTCACTAATGATGGCATTTTCAGTTCTTGGATTTTCAGTTTGATTAAGTTTTAAAAGTCAGTGAAAGAGGAAATGGGCACCAGAAGAAATATGTCCCCAGTCCCAAATTTACTTAAGTTTTTAAAACATCGGGAAAATCGGGAATTGTGCCTAAATTTGTGTTAAACACGCGTCCAAAAATCGCGGAAAAATGGCGGATTCGGGTTGAAATTTGTGAAATTTATTGGATTTCGGAGGGGGGGGGATCTATCTCCAATACCTCCCCCCTCATATATACGGCCTTGGTGGGAAAATTCAAATTATTTTCGGTGATTCCCTAAACACGATCATGAATAGCACCGAAGTACATCATAGATCAAGGAAATAATATCCATCTTATTTTAGATAGGGGCAAAAATGAAGGGAAAATACCACATTTTCTCTTGTCATGACCTCCCTTCGCATGTCACGACATTGCATTAATGGAGCATTTCTTGGCCACTTTTCAAGATATTACTCAATAAATATTGAGTGATAAAGAATATTAAACGAGATGATGAATTGATAGATTGATGAAAAGTATGTGATTATTGTTGATGAAACTAAGAAATATATGAAGTTGATGACTTCATTCGACGTGATGATTTGATATGAATATTTCAAGATTATTGCCAAACTGAACATTTAGTTGATACATTCGTAAGTACTGTATATAAATTATCAAAAACATATGCCAACACAAGTGTGCTGTTTTGTGCCCAATGCTCATTTAACATAATTTCTCTTGTAACAACAAGAGCCTACTACTGTATCACCAGCTATTCATACTCCTTGATACTCTTGACATCTTTAAACTAGAACTCGTCATATCTCCTCTTCCTACATGTACTTTATATGTGCTATTCAAAGTAAAACAAGAAAGCAAGCGTTTGACAGGCTATTCATAGGCCCCTTATCTTTTGACCTCCTTAGGTGCTGCTTTGTGCAAAGATTGTAAACACGTTTCATTGTTACATGTATGGAAATGTTTAACAATGGAACTGCTTACATTCAAAATTGCCATAAATGACATATGTTTTCAACTGAGGATATGCTCCATATTGCCTTCCTTGTTCTAGGAAGATGATTGTAGTGATCCTAGTGGACCTGCCACGAATCATAATGCCTGATTAATGTTTTTTTAATAGATGACAAGCGTTTTACTAAGCAATGAAATATCCCACAGGCTTGTGTGCTGTTGTCCCAGATGGTTATATAAACCTCGGTTATGTTTTAAACCGTTATCTCATATCCTCAATTTTAGCAATATGTGTTGGCCCACGCTATACAATCGTTAAATGTCGTAATTTATTGATGACATTAAAGAGTGTAACCTTAATATTGAAACTTTGAAATCGTACTGTATTTCAGTTGTATATCAACGGACATTTGATGTGATAATAAACATAGACAAACAATAACTAATTTTTTTTCCCCAGCTAGGATATCTTAATTTGAATGGCGAAAACTACTTTATCGAGCCAGTGAAAAGTCATCGAATTGAGGAAGATGGGAAACATCCTCACCTGATTTACAAAAGAAGTGCCTTGCCATCCGCCATCAGATTTCATTTGCCAAGAAAGAAATTCGACCAAGGAGATACCTGTGGCTCAGGTAAGAAACCTTCAACATTTTCATTAATGAGATAGGCATCTTCTAATTAGGTGAAATGGTGTGGGTGTCTCTATTATTTATTCTTAAAAGTGATATGCTCAATATACGGTATATAATTAAATATTAACCTTGCATTTTGTACCTAATTTGGCTGCCAAAGTTGCGAAAGTGCCTATTAACATGCAATTCATTTAGTAATGTTCCTCCCACTGATCTTAATCGCAACATTATCGCAGAATTACGATGTTAAGGTTCTGAATTTTTTAATAATTATGGGTAATGATTACTCGGTGTTACTATTTTCGATAAATGAAGGGCAAAAAAAAAATAAAAAATTGTAGGCGTGGGTGTTGGTTAGAAATATTAAGTTAGTCTCGACCATGGCATGGATTTGTATCTAAAATGGGTGGGCGAATTTGCAGAAAGAATTTGACATACACTGTCTTCTTGAAATATGTTGATACATCAGATAATGGTGAAAAATGGGCATCCTCATGGTTGTGATCTCTGTGATAAAGTTAACTGCAGATATGTATATACTATATATATTGGTAAATGAAATGTTTTATTAAAAAGGGTTTAAGGGAAAAAAGATGACATCACAATTTGTTGAATTTGCAAATCATGAATCAACTAGCTATCATTCTTCGTTGCAAAGAGGATATTAAGGAAAGCGACTTTGTGCAATTAATCTTGACGTTGTGATATTTAAATTATGAATAATGTGCAGGAAGGTTAACAGGCCTCGTGCATTTCAAATTACCAATTAAATACATCGGGTTTTGGTGCAATGACTGCGCTCAGATTATTATGCTTGACATAGCGGCATTATAGCTAGGCTTAAAACTTTAATTTGCTTTATTTTACAGTTAAACTTTTTCTTTGTACCATTATGTTGGATGAATAATCTGGTTAAATTATGAAAAACGCATCATTTATCTTCATAATTATAAATTTGAGTTTTAAAAGCCAGGAATGTTTTCTTTGTATGTGCTTGTTTGTTTACATCCTTTTAGCAAAGTATCCCTCGAAATGTTCATTTAGTCAAGTTTTAATATGAACATGGATTCACAGATTTCACAAAATAATAAAGGTGTAGGCGTGTTGATTACTGAGAATAAGATTGTCTTTTGATCTAAAGAATAATTACATTAATGTCGTCTTATTCATATAAAACGAAGCAATAGATTTCGATATGGAGAAAGTACGTTTATCTTTACTTTTTTTAAATATTTGCTTAATTGTACGTCATGTGCTAATAAAATTTCCAATATCAACAGTTTTAATGTATAAGTCAAGATGCAGTGCCAAGTGATTGCGGCGGCCTTCTCAATGCCATTACTTGTTTACTGGCTAAATCAATTAAAGGCCATTATTAAATGCCATTGCGTCATCACAATAAGCCGTGATGTCGGCATACAGAAATGTTGTTTACAAGTTGGTTTTTTGTTTGTTTGCCATTAAACCTTGAGTTCTACATCGGTTGTTGCCGATGGCATTGTGCCTACTTTACTTCCTATAAGAATGTCGGATGACAGACTTAAGTTCACTTAACCTAAATAAGTTAACTGGGATCGTTTTACTGTTGAAGAAATTCATCAACCACGCGCCATTTCCCTCTGGTCTAACTATTACTAGACCTAATCCCTAACTATATGTTGTGTCTGGTTTGCGCCAAAATGAGTGCCATTATTCCTCATCAAAGCCACACTTTTTCACTGGTGGTAATTTGACTACTGAGTACCGCAAACATCTATTTTCAGATAGGTATGCAGAAGCAGTCGCCAGTCGTGAAAAATGGGAGAAGCAACGGAAAGGAGATCAAAATGCAAAGAATTTGCGCAGAAAACGCTCGATCAGCATGGAGAGGAATGTGGAAACACTCGTAGTTGCCGACAAGATGATGGTCGACTATTACTCTGATGAAGACATTGAGACGTACATTTTAACTGTGTTTAACATGGCAAGTGCATATTACATCATCAAGTTAGTTGCCCGTGACAGATTGGGAAAGTTGGCAGGATGTCATGGGGCGCCATGTTGAGAGGGCCCTAATTAGCCTCCATTTAAAATTAGAATGACAAATCTGTGAATAACTTATTGCGAATCTCATATCTTATAACATAATCTCAAACCTCTACTCTTACATTTCTTAGCACATTTCAAATATTATCAATTTTCTTAAACTCTTAATGTTCGTTGTTGGCTCAAATGAATTATTGATTCGGAAAATACATTTTGCAACTCTGAATTTACCTCACTGGTTAGTTGCTCATCTGACTTGGTTCTTTTATTAATTTTCTGTCAGGTGACTGAATTATATAGGGATGCCACAATTGGCAATGCTATCAATATTGCACTTGTGCGCTTAATTCTTATAGAAGATGAAGAGCAAGAGGTGAGGAGTGATAACAAAATAATTGACTTAATGCCAAGCTCATACTTAATCAAATTATAATTGCATGTTATTCAGCATGAATTGAAAGTTAGTCATCATGCGGACAATTCGTTGAAAAGTTTTTGTAAATGGCAAAAGGAAATTAATCCTAAAGATGACGATCATCCGAATCACCACGATGTAGCCATATTAATTACTCGGTAAATGCAATTCGATCGTATATTTTGTTCGTATCACTGCGATTGTTTATAACAAATTGAATTTGTTGTAGCTATAACATTTGTACCCGAATGAACGAGCCTTGTAGCACGCTGGGCTTGGCGGAAGTGGCAGGAATGTGTCAGCCTCACAGAAGTTGCAATATCAATGAGGATTCTGGACTAGCCTTGGCATATACGGTTGCTCATGAAATTGGACATAAGTAAGACTTTTACCAACAGTCCGATCTTCAAATAGTTGAAGATCTAAGATGTTCCCTAATTTGATTGTTTGTGTTTCTAGTTTTGGAATGAACCACGATGGTCCACACAATGGCTGCGAGCCACCATTCGGGGAACGGCAGCACGTCATGTCACCACATCTGAACTCTGACACTGCACCATTTGCTTGGTCCAACTGCAGTAGGAAAGAAATCACCAAATTTTTAGAGTATGCTGTCCATATCTATGCACCTTATTAGTTAGTAATCAATACGACTTTCAACTCGCAACTGATGTCATATATTTCTCATCCAGCCGGGACTGGGGCGTATGTTTGAATGACGAGCCTTCCGACCACGACTTTGTTTTTCCAGAAGTGCCACCTGGCGTCATGTATGACACGGATCACCAGTGCAGGCTGCAGAATGGTTTGCAGGCCTCCTATTGCCACGAAATAGAGGTACGGTATACTTGAAGTCTAACCCCTACATTTATTTTCTTACTAAATTTATTCGGGATGTTTTGTTACTGTTGTATTTTACAGCAAGATGTGTGCACTAGTCTTTGGTGCCGCCAAGAAAACAAATGTGTGACGAGATTAGAGCCAGCTGCTCACGGCACTCGATGCGGCCCAAACAAGGTGTGCTATATTACGTGCCACTAAGAACTTCTTGCTTCGATCCATATAAGATACCTGTGTTTTCTATTGTTTCTAATCATTAGTGGTGCTTTAATGGTCATTGTACGCTTATGGGAGAGCGCCCTGAGGCCATTAATGGAGAATGGGGCGAATGGAACGACTGGTCTACTTGTTCCCGCTCTTGTGGAGCGGGGGTGTCACATTCGGAGAGATACTGCAATAACCCGCCGTAAGATCTTAAATATGTCATTTTCTATTGTTGTAGGTGATATTTTGATATCAATATAATTGCAGCGAGTTTTTTTTGTAAAGAAATTACAACTTTTATTTTCAGACCGCAGAATGGAGGCCATTATTGTATCGGGGAAAGACGGAGATACAAGCTCTGCAATACTGAGGTACGGTGGTGTTTTTATATGTTTTTGTATAAAATCAACACATATTGTGTTTTGTTGGTCGCGTGATACTTTGCGTGAAGTTCTTTATTTTTACATGTACATTATGGTACTCGTAAAAACAAATTGTTGGATTTCCTGCAGTACACCATGCTAGCAGTGTTTGCGTCATTACATGCTTGGAATGGATAAGAAGCTGTAAATTCATTGCATGAATTGTTAATGATGTGTTGGTATTATAGCCATGTCCAGATGGAGTGCGTTCTTTTCGTGCTGAACAATGTTCAAGTTTTAATGGTGTACCATATAAAGGAGAAAATCACACGTGGTTTCCCGTATCCATTAGAGGTGACTATTAAAATAATTACTTTTCAGTTTTATATTCATTATATATTTCACTATACATTCATTCATATTTCATTAATTAAATTATAAGCTGAATTATTAATTTTGTAACCTTAATTATCCGAATCGTGTGTAAAAATAAATATATACACCCGTACCTCGCTTTACCGCCTAGATACGTTCCGGAAAAGTTGGTCGTAAAGCGAAAAGTCGTATAACGAAACAGCATTTTTTGGCCTTATAACGAAACATTGTTGGCCGTAAATTGAAAAAGTGCCATAATTAAAAAAGGCCGTTATAGCGAAATGCTGTATAAAGAGTGGCCGTATAGCGAGGTATAGGTATATACACCCATACCTCGCTTTACGGCCTAGATACGTTCCCGAAAAGTGGGCCGTAAAGCGAAAAAGCCGTATAACGAATCAATTTTTTCTGCATTGGGATTTTCATTTTTTGCCATCTTGAACGAACTGAAACCCATAAGTTGTTTTATTGTTAGCCAAATCTGACCTTGTTTGTGCAAATTGGGGTAACTTATCACATTGTTTGGCCACTTTCTTTAATTGCAGCATTTTTTTTTGGCCGTATAACGAAACGTTGTGGGCAGTAAATCGAAACAGTGCCATAATTTTTAAAAAAAGGCCGTTATAGCGAACGGCCGTATAGCTGGGTATATATATTTGGGCCAGAATTAAAAACAAAAAACTTTAAACATCACATATAATGTATTTTTCCTTGTTTTATGTTACAGTAAAAGTTTAAAATTGATGAAATTCCTACTATTATCACTAATAAAGTACCTGTATAATTTATTTGTAACTACACATATAAACCTTACGTGTATTGCAAAGCTATATTTCTCATAGTGATACATTTTAAAATTATTTAGCCACACCCTGTCAGCTGCACTGTAAA
>JAQGAE010001229.1:0-24724 GCA_034696685.1 Julus scandinavius
AACACAAATTGAAATAGGGAATTTTTTTGTATCCTATTTAAGTACACATATACAAATTTTCAATAAATTCCATTAACCAATAACCATTTTATGATTTTTATAAAGTTGGCTTACTCTTTATTGGCCCACCCTGTATATATATATATTTTTATACGAAAAGTAAAAATGTTCCCGTTATTTGGAATTATAGAACCGGTATTGAATTAAATATTTTATGATTCCAAGTGCATGTATTGACATAGCCATATATGTAAACTTTGCGATAATTACCACAAAATAGTTTCAGGAATATTAAAACCAGAAACTCATTAAATGTATTTGTAGTCTCATAATCCGAAACCCATTTTGTGTAGTTTCAATGCATTAAATATAAATTTATTTCATTATTAGGCGTTTTATGCACAATACCAAAGCAACGTAAATTATGCTTGGTGTTTGTGTTGCATAAATATTTTCCCTTGATATATTTTCTAATGAAAAATTAATGCTATTTAGCTTATTTTGCGATTTATCTTTCGAAATGTGTTAATAATCCCTCATTGATAATTAGCTTGCTTATTACAACTTTAATTTCAAGCGAAAAGTTCTTCAGATACATGTTCTAGTTGGCATATCCTGAACGATTGAAGAATAAATAAAAATTATCAAAAAATATTCGCAGCAGCAGTACATATTGTGTAAATTCATATGTGGATCAATCTACTATTTTTCTATACAACTTTCGTAAGTGCAAGACGATGTCTTTAGTGCATGTGCTCTTTTCAAACGAAATTCTTGTGAAAGCCACAATATCTGAAAGAGCCGAGATCAACCCTTGGTGGATACCAGTATCTATCCGCGAATAAGACCTGGGAGATTTTTTTTTTAATTTTCTCGTTTCTATCTACCATGAGAAAGAAGGATAGAATATGTCGCGTGTGTGTGTATATATGGGAAAATAGGATTGTAAGGATTATGCCAAGTGCTTCCGTTTTAGTGGTAGGAATGTGCGACTCCGCTCCATGTAGATAAGGCTTGAAAGTGATAAATCACCAAAGTCCCGCGTGGACTTGTCTTCCATGGCACGTGTGGTGGCCCCACGCCATGTGGTGCCTCAGCGCTTTATCCTCCTGGACATTTAAGCGAAGCTTCTAGACATTGTCGACCCTCCCTTGGCAAGGCCTCCTATTGGCATTTGTCGCCTTGATATGCATCCACTGACATAATGGAGAATGGCTGTTGAGGCCGTGGAGAAGCAAACGGGATTGTGGGAGACTTAAGTGAACTGTGACAACACAATCTGATGCAAACACGCACGCCAGTGAACAGACCAGACTTAAAAAGTGCGGAGTTCGGCAACCCCTTCTGCCCATCCAAATAAAATAGATGTTTGCTATACGTGAAAAACGTCTGAGCCCAGCAAAAGGTCATCTAAATATCTCGTCGAATCACGCGATGGCAACTGAGATTTATACGTTCTGCTTGCCACGTGACCCCAGTTTCGCCGAAAGGGATATCGGGATAATATAACTTCTTTCAACACATTTTCAAAGCTCTTTATTGTGGAAAACTGAATCTATAAGTTTCCTAGATATATGGACAGTTAAACTGGTTCGATGACTAATATAATGGTTAGTTGAAATTCATTGCATTAGCCAACTCTGACAAAATCTGTTGCAAACATCTGTCATCCCACGCGGAACAGAAATGCATTTGCAATGCATTTAAAATACATATGGATTGAGACACCGAAAATGCATTTCTAAAAATGTATTTAAAAATGCGTTTGGAAATACATTTTGAAATGCATTTTTGGAAATGTATTTCTAAAAATGCATTTATAAATGTATTTCAAAATACATTCAAAATACATTTCGAAATGCATTTAAGTGTCTCAATCTATATGCATTTTGAAATGCATTTAAGTGTCTCAATCTATATGCATTTTGAAATGCATTTCTCTTCCGTGTGGGATTCCTATAAAGGTGTGTTTCCATGTGAGATTAACTCTCGCGAGTTACTCGTCACATCTAGTATTCCACAAAATTGCCCAAACATTTGCTTTAAATATTAAAAAACTCTAAACATAAGCTTCTCGACAGCTGCTCTCAAAATTCGAACATGGTTCGTATTTTGCGAGTTGCTATCAGTGGCAGCTCTCGAGAAGTAGCACACGCATTTTTGCAAGTGCTACATTGAGAAGAGAGCATCTCGAGAGTTTTTCTCACCTTAAAGCTAATTTATACAGACCAATCTCACACATTATTTGCATTGACGGTATGTGACCAGTAAGGGCTTTGCACATTTCTTAAATATTTCCACTGCAGTTCCTAAGCTGTTCAGTATGCATTGAGCATGAGATTGAACTTAGGGCGTTTTTGGTTTCTACGACTGCACATGTAAGTGTCGTCCTAGTCACTTTTCCTATGTTCTTGATCTTTCCATCTCACGTGGGAATTAACAAGAGTCCTGTCTGGATCTCGCCTATTCATCGTCCGTTGAATTTTGATGGGAGACAAGTAAGGTGCACTCTGTCTGCAGTTTTGTGCCTTGGTAAACTATTCCATTATTGAAATAGTGGAAATTGTGCATTCTCATGCGATTAGGCTTATCTTTTTTGACATGCGATACATCCGCCGAATGGCGATAATATTTTAAGGCAACGTGAATAGGGCCAAATCGTAAGGAACAAAAGCGCAGAAGTTATTATACATTCAATTGTTTCGAGCGCATAAATATGAAATATGAAAGAGGGGCTGGAAACGGGGGAATCTTTGTGCAAATGACCATTTTTCCGGTCATGTCTACATTATCGACAAATTTCGAATCTATAGCGTTTGAAAAGGGGATGGCTATTTACGCCAAAATGGTGGCCAACAGCATTGTTCTACGTGTATAGAAAACAGAAGGCAGTTGACGAAAATTTGCGTTGCATTTAGTAAATACACGACGAAAATTCTCGGCGTTTGATTCTGTGCCAATTGCAGCGCAAAATGGGTTCTTAAATAGCTGGTATATATCTCGCAAAAGGGGAATGCCTTTTGCAGATGCCATTACCTCGGTACTTGCATTTTTATCCCCTATCTTCTGCTTCTGAATTAATCCTAAACTGTTCTGTGAAGGAACTACAAAAAGATAGGAAATATAACTAAACATAATAAGTTTTGTGCTATTTTAAGATTTTTCTTCAGTTATTGATGTCTAGTTTTTTTTTCTGATTTTTACCGTTGAAATTATATACCATAACAGCGGAAATGACCTGCAGTCAATATTAACAATGACTAATGTACCGTAATCCGCCTTATTGATTCTTGTATATTGATCGCATGGGATATACAAAATACAGATGAAGTTTTAAGAATATCGTTTCGAAGAATTTGCTTCTGCTCATATGGTCTGACGTATAGTGAATAGCTCTATCATACTCTTTTTCTGCAATAGCCTCGCTTTTACAATGATTTTTTCTCTCTTCAAATACATACCTTTGCTTTGTAGTCTTCTGGGAAATCAAGCAAGGTGACATTAAATGTAATTTTAGCATGTCTGAATGTAATATGACAGAAAATGGACGAGATGCATGCCCTTCCGAAGTGCATTTCTTGTTTTAAATTATACATAGAGAGGTTATAATTTCGTTTGTCTAGTTTTTTCTTCAAATGGTAGACATAAATAAGCGTTGGACGAATCAAATTTTGTCAAGCTATACGCTTGGAAAACGTTTAACATTTACAATGTATAAATTGAATGTTTTGATGAAATTCAGTTGTGAAACGTCTTGGAAAGAAGTTTTCTTTTCTTTTTCTTTTGTTGTGTTAGTTACGAAAAACATATCGCCAGGAAGTAATGTAGCTTTGCATGTTATATTTTAAGATTTGGTAGCTTTTGCATTAGGATTTGCAAATATCAGTGACATTACAGTATTACAGTGGAATTTCGGTTTACGAATGTCTCTGTCTACGGACACCATTTGTTGTCCCACTTTCTGCAATTGTTTTACTAGTTTACAGTAGAAACTTTTGTTACGGATAAGTTTTACTAAATACAAGAAATATCAAACATGTGTTAGAATTTCCAAGGATTCAAATTAAAATCGATATCAGTTTCAAGAATATATAGCATTATTTTGATTTACAGTAACTGCAATGGGGAAAATTGATTCGGATCACGAACTTTTCGGTTAACAAACAGGGTCAAGGAACGGATTAAGTTCGTAAACTGAGGTTTCACTGTACTTCAATTTATTCAAAAATTATATTGCCTGATTTATCTACAGATTTAGTTTGGTTTTAATTAAGCACAGTATCAGCTTACTAACTGGATCCTTTTCGCTTTCAACAATGCACTACTTAAGTACCATAATTAAAATAATTAACTTTTTTATGAGCAAAACTGAATTTCTTTTTAATTTTCTGCAACATGTATAGATTGACGGGATTAATTTAATTAATTATCATAAATTTGTAATGATTGTTGGTAAAAATTTAAAAAAATATAAGCATTATTATCAATGTACTATTAATATTCTAATGGTTGGTTAAATTTAAGTCACGCACTTTACCTTATTATCTTTCTCCTGGATATAATTACCACGTTTAAAAATTTATTGGAATGCAATTTAATTATTATAGCGTTTAGAAAACATTACCAAACAGAACCACACCCAAAGCATGGATTATTAGCCCAATTTATTAATCCAGCCTCAATTGATTGCGTGTGAGTCCTATGACCATTTCCGCGTAAATTAAATACGTTCTAGACCCAGGGAAGATATTCAAATAAAACAACGATGCATTATTCGTTTCTGGCATAATTGTTAATTAATTAATGAGTTTTCGAAGGGGCGAAATAATGTGGAGTACTTTAATAATATATGCGATATGTGCCCACAATAGCATGTTTGGATCTGTGCACATTTTTTTTATGCTACTGACATTTCTGAAAAGCAACCCCTTGTGTCAGGCAATCATTGTTAGCATAGATGCAATTAGGCAAAGCTTTAACAAGTTTCTAATTCCTTTTATCACTACAGTATAAATTGTACAGATCAACTGAGGTAATTATTGCAATTCAATTATAAATTTTAATAATGTTAAACTGATTACTCCTCGTGCCAAAAATGTATCCCACATCTACTGCAAAATACATTTTTAATCATGTACAGTATATTTAGTTTCAACTTTATTTCTATAAAAAATTGCACAGACACATTGATGTCTTGTAGATTTGTTTTATAGATTTACAAGACATTTCAAACCAGGAGTTATATATATATGTACACAGTGAAAGAAAAAAACTTATAATTTATCATCTTTATGGATTTTACTAAACACCTGAGACAAGTAGAAACACATTTGTCAGTAATTATGTTGCGATCAGTCCGAAAAAAATGACTTGAAACACATAATTTTACTTAGAAAAATTCATGAACGTGTTTTTTATGGCAAAAATTTCGTCTTATTTATTTATTATTATTTGCTTTTATCTACCCAGATCCCTGCTTTTATGTACAATTGACTTCATTGACTACTGGACTTTGTTAAACTCAATTCAGACAAACTAACAAAATAACGCAACTTAAGACTATTTTTGTGGAAAGCTTCTAAATTTAGTAGATAAACAGTATTTTGTAAGAAAAAAAATATAGAGAACATCCATTTCCATCAGTTGTTTATCAGAAATCCTGCTTGGACTTTCATGTTTTTAGCGGGTTTTTTCTTCTTTATCTATACATTTTATTGCAAGTTTTTTCGTTGTAGAATGCAGGTTTGGTAAATAAAAGCCAATACTTTTCCCACTCATGCGCAAGTAATACCTTGATGACACTTTTAAAATTTATGACACGCATGCTCAGTAAGTCTGGCGAATAAGGACCCCATTGATATATGGTGTTGGCCTATAGGTATTGTGGTAACTATAAAGGTTTTTCAAAGGCAGTCTATAATACCTTTTTTGCCAATATGGCTGAAAAGGTTTAGTCTCAATCAAACATCTGATTAGGAAACTGCACTTTAGGTTGCAAGCTACTGCCTTTCTTTCTTCCTTCAAATGATTTAAGGTAGCAATTACGAAAAGATGAAAGCCACAGGTATAAAACGCTCTCGTTTTATATCCCAACCTCTCATCTAACTGGTGTACATTTTGGGATTTCAAACTAAACACTGACTTATAGAGATAAGGTTTTTTTTGGCAACTTAACTTATAGTGGCTTTTTCGATGCCTTTTTTCTCCTCTCTCGCTAATGGATGATCGCAATGTTCTTTATCAAAGTGTGCTCTATGGTGTTTTTATACTACAGTGATTAGAGAAATGCGTAATATACAAGGCCCCCATTACAACAATACATGCTCCTAGGATCCTGTACAGCGTCTATCTATATAAGGCCATTTCTTATATAAATTCGTCGATGTTGCAAAAAAAAAAAAAAAGAAGGGCATTGGAAGTTTAGAGCAATTTAGGACTGTAGTTTTTGGTATACGTAGAAAGAGATTTTAAAAGATATATTCGTGTGGTTAGCTTCTAACATGCTGGAAAATTTGCTTTTTTATGGCGTGCAGATAAGATTGAAGGATCTTGGTGTTGCGGATTTCTTATATAGGGGCTTGGTCGGAATATACGAAACGAATACGCTTCACTCTTTTGTCTTTACAAAAACGATTTGCCAAGAACCGTATCGTATCTTTAATGCAATGAAATAAAATAATTTAGTGTGAATTTATTTTCAGAAGTTGAGAAAGGTAGCGTTAGGGACTTACTGTTTGACTCAGCTTTATAACAGTTGTTTTAAGGATTGGCCAAAATGTAAAGTTTGAGAAGAATGCAAGGTCTATGATTTGAATTGTGCTCAAAGGGACCGAGACGTAAACGTGTAGAAAGAAATATAAAACGCATATTAGTTAGTATTTGATATTTGTATGCTAACAAATTTAAAGTAACACATTTATTTTAAATGAAATTCGTTTTCATGAATATACTCTACACTGTGAGTCATAAACAAGTAGAACCCAATAAAAAAAATTATAACTTTGTAAAAAATGCTTCGATTAAAATGAAATTTGGCACTTATGCACATAAACAAATAGTGTAGAAACAAAAAAACGTCTTCCAGACATGCAACACATTTCGGATTTTGTCACTTTTCAACAAGACTGTGCTCGAGAAACAGTTGAACTGCTGCAACAGGAAACGCCACAGTTCATCGAACCCAACCACTGGCTACCAAACAGTCCGGACTTTGATCCGGTGGACTACAAAATGTGGGGCATTCTCCAGGAAAAGGTTTAAAAATCGAAGATTAATAATATCGACGACTTCAAAATACGAATTGGAAAACTTGACCAGCTTATAATCGATTCGTCAATCAAAGAATGGCGCCTTATACTCCGGGCTTTTTTAAAGGCCACTGGAGAACGTTTTGAGCATATTTTATAATTTATTTTTGTTCCTACATTATTGTTCTATGTAAGTACCAAATTTCATTTAAATCGAAGCATTTTTCACGAAGTTGTGATTTTTTTTATTGGGTTCTACTGTTTTATGACTCATGGTGTATACATTATATGCAAATACATACTACAGATTTAAGCAACTTTCTATAATAAAATATTGCATTAATTTATTGAAGTAATCAACAACAAAGCACTTGCTTTCATATAGCTTCATGATTTGATAACAGTGTAATTTATGGAAAAATGATATCTCCATTAAAATCGATTTAGCCGTATTAGTTCAAATTTATCTTAAATTTCTATACAAAAGATTTGTCGACATGCATATATTCTGTAAATGTGTACTTTCTTGAAATTTGTAGGCTGCCAAATGTCTTCGTTTTGTAATCGCTATCTTCCTCGTTCAATCTCATTAAATAAATGCTCCCTGAAAGTGAGATGACAACTTAAGAGAAGCTAGATAAACCCTTAACTTTTGCGCCTATACCAGTTCATTCCTCTATGGAACTAAATCGATATAGATTTACCTCTTGATAAAGTATGAATTAATAAATGCATTACTCGGATGGTTAATAACTCCGAAATGAGTTCAATTGGGCTATACTTAATTAGCTCATAACACAAAAAAATCTTCATTACCTTAATAACAATAATTTCAGACTCCTTTTTTAAAAGATGTCCTTATATTTGTATAGGATAAACATATTCAGGAAAAATGTATGTAACGATAAATGCGTAAATATCAATAATCATTAAAACATATTAACGGGCTATTCAAGGTGAGATAGTGTTTCTCTGATTATACTTTAGCTATGTACAAATACGAATGCAACGCCACTATGGTTGACCACAAGTGTGTACATTACAAAAATGCAAGGTTTGAACTAAGTACATTATGCAACAAACCACATGTTTACATCTAACAATTTAAAAAAAATGTATCCTTATTGTTAACGTGCAACACTTATTCTACGGATATTGGATGAAACATGCATGCAATTTTGTCACTACATATACAATTATCGGAATATTAACATACATAAGAGAAATTAAAACTAACCATGCAGTTGAATAGTTTCCACCATTAGCAAGCCTCATGTTCGTGATATTCTTATTTGAATTTTTTTTCGTTTCAATAAGTTCTAAACGTTATTTAGTCTTGCTTGGCTTACCCTTCTTGAATGCAGTAATATTGTTTTAGCCTATAGCAAGTTTAATTACCAAATTCAAGTTGTTTAAAAGCACGTTTTATCACTAAATTTCTAATTTAATTTCTGTTTATGCAATGGAAAACCAAATTAATCGCTAGCTAGTACGTCTCTTTCAGTCATACATTTTTTCAACGTAGACCCATGTTCTTAGAACCATGTGTATTTTTCACTATTTTTTTTCCATAAAATTTATTTGCATGGGAGCCTGAATACATTTCCTAGTAAATTATATGGAGAGTGCAAGCGAGAGACCTGCTCGTAAATTCGTCTGAAAACACAAACCTAATACTAATTCCTGAGCCAAACTAATGACTTATCGCTGCATATTTGAAAATATAGTAGCTTGCTCGTTTTGCATGAATAACGATGCCGAATTAATGACTATTAAATTTATATAGAAAACGAATATCGTTGCTTCTCCATATTTAATCATTCATTAATACTCGTAGGTACCTATGAGAGCATTTCCTAATGTAATTGGCATTTATTCATTTCACCATTTAGCATAGTATATATGGATGGGAATTCTCGCTTGGTTTTGATCTCACAAGCCATTGATCTGCACTAATCTAATTTCCCAACAAGTCAGGTGAATAGATGTGCCGTATACTTGCACCAATAATTCTAATTATGTAAACACGTGGTTGTACAGTGAATTAATTAAACAGAATACAAATTCAATTTTAGAAGGACAAAAATTGTTTGCCTTTTGCGTTTTGATTAATCAAGAAGTCATACTTGATTATTCTATATTTTGATTGCGAGTATAGTTTTTCATGTTGACAAGTGCATGTTTGGTGCAAGCCATGATTGTTGTTAAAAGGGTATACAATATACATAGTACTTGATGTTTTCAATAGCTTTACAATCGTTATGAATAGCTAGTGTAAATATTTTGATGCTTTAACCATTGTTATTATCAAATGTTTGCCTACGAGTGACTATTGTTGTATTATCCCATTCCTGGAAAACCTGAAATTGCCAGAGAATAGTGATTTATTTTGCCAGCCCTGCTTCCATAGAATGCTTTGCAATTCTTTTAACATCAGTTTGCATAATAACATTTTTTGTCCATAGTTGCAAAAAGTACAAGCCAATCCATATTCTGCACATTGTAAATTCAGTTCAAAAACAATTTCATTGAGTAAAATGAGAAAACAAGAAGTTGTTAGGTATATTGCCATATTTTTGGATTTTAAGTCGTGAGAATGGCCAGGGAAATTTGTTTTTTAAAAATTGGAAAAGTCAATCAATTTGTACATTTTATTTGTGGGGAACCCTGAATAAGTACAAACAATCTCGAGATGTAAAAATATTATAAATCGTAATTTATGTTAAATAGCGATGCTTGCTTTATGTCATTAATACTTGAATGGTTTTTGAAAAGTTTTGGGAGAAATGGGAACTTGGTGAATAAATCTGATAACTACTAATATGACTAGAGAATTACAATAAAAATATCAAGGAATTACTTGGATTACAAGGAAATACTTCTATCATTAATTAGATAGAAGAGCTGATAGGCGTACTCAAAAGCGTGACAAATACCTTTCAGTCATTAGCTATTTAACATTTTTAGTCCAAGTTCTTATTGTATTTTCAAAGCCGGAAATCCCTATGGTGTTCAATGTTTTGCGCAGTTTTGACACACCCTATACTCATATATAGTGGTGCATGATAATGACAACCCAGTGAAGCAAACCGTCTTCGTTCTGAGTTTTTAAAATAGCTTTTGTCAAAACCTGGTTTCACCGAAATGTGCTAATTGAGTATGCATTTGCGTCGTCATATACGCTGCATTGTTAATTGTACGAAAGTGTTAATTCCAGTAAAAAAGACATTCTTCTTCTGCTCAATCGTAAGCTTGTATTGTCATGGACGTCGATGGTATAATGATGGGGAAAGAGGTTAACAAAAGCTCATTATAACAAACAATACCCGAATCAGCTCTTTGACTGATCATTATTACATACAAAGTAAGAGTGAGGTAGGATGCGAAGTGCAACTCGCATTTTCTAATTTCCACGTGTAATTAGAAATGACGACATCTACAGGAAGTCAATGCCAATTATGCTTACTTTGAGGTATTACGAGCTATAGCCCGGTAGACATCTAAGTTGGTAAAAAAATACAATATATGGCTGCGAGTACAATGAGATGAACATTTGTTGTTGTCTTTATGACCCTGTTTCATTCTAGGCGTTCTTGAGACTTCAATGTTTAAATTGCATTGTTGAGGACGTTAACAACAATGTTAACCCTACAAGTTTCTGAAGACTTACGAAATAGAAAATTCAGGAAATCGAAGATATATAATAATACACACACGGTAGTACTATCGAAGTATTTCTATCGCAACTCAGGTTGAAACTCAGATTTATTTACGAAGTACAGTATTTTAAAATTATTTCTTGGCACCATGCTTAAAGGAAATTTCAACTCCAAAATACATTTTGCCTGCTGACCACAAAATTAACCGTCACTTTTCAGAATTTCATGTAATTGCAAAGGTATGAAGTGGCTACAATTGTAATTTGCTGTCTACAAATGCTGCGGAAGTTAAGGGGAAAAAATGCTGTTTTACATTTCTGTACAATCATGACAAAAGATATCAGAGCAGTTAGAAATGTTACTAACACACGAAATCTTGATTCAAATTGTATGGCCTTGTGTGAACTAGTCCCAGACTACAATTGTATCCACTATGAACGAAGAGGATAAATAACGAAATTATTCTGAATTTTCCTATCACATGAAATGCCTTTGATTTTCTTAAAATTGCAGTTCGCAAGATAATTTTAGATTAGTATTATCGTAATTTATGCAAAAAGTAATTATGAAACACTATATAATAAACACGCGACAGTACCGTTATAAACTAGAACAACTGCACAATATAATGTAATTAATTTCTTCCAACAATGGCAAATGTACTGGATGTGCTTCAACATTCTTTGTTTCCATGGTTTCGGTAGGCATGCAAGAAGTACCTGAGATGCTTTCTTGTATTGGTACAAGTTTTTCAACGCTTGAAGAATGCCGTATTGTGTTAAAACTTGTATAAGTGGAAAAGCCAAACCTGAATTTACAACAAATGACTTCATTTGTTTTAAGCGCGCAAATAAGTGTCATTTTACGTGCACAGGTGCATATGTAAATTCCGGTGGTAAATGTAACGAATGGCGCATAGAGAGAATATATGCGATTTTAATTCATGGCACGTGATCCTTTTATGTATATGTTATTATGTGAACCCATTACTGTGTATAAAGCGAGCCATAATTTTTGCACATTATCTCGATGTGATCCGAATGTCCCAGCTCAAAATTCATTTTCATTTAGTAGGAGCTGGCAACATTGCAGATAGACTTAAAAATAAATAGTTTGAGGGATCAACAGGAACACTAAAATGATGCCCTACTGCTGCTGCAGCCCAGCAAAGATCATAATCCCTAAATAACCCTTCATCCTTTCCAAGTCGTATCTACATGCATAGGCTTTAATTTGCACGTGACTGCTGCTGCTGTGTGTCTGCTGCCTCCATCAGACTTGTCATAAAGGTTATCGTTATTAAGCCTGGTGTTGTTTCTCCAACAACGATGTTTAATTATGGTAGAGTATTAAGACGCTATTATCTGTGTTAGTCTTAAGCCCCTGGTATTACCACTGCTGTATGACCGAAATACACAATCTATGTGTGTGTGTGTCACAGTGCAGACCTGCACTACAAATAATGCAGTGACGCAAACGGAGCATAAGTTCCGACATGTGATGTGACATGCGAGGAAATCAAAATGCAATTAGGATGTCCGTCTGTCCGCTCGTTAGATTATGGTTAAAGTAGACAAGGGTGAGGCTTGCTACACCTCGAGGTTTGTCAGTATCTGCCATTGCCCACAGCAGCCAAGTTAATATACAGGCGTACCAGTCTGTGTATATAACCTGAGAAGGACACCACTTTTGCACTCTAATTAAATTACTGGGGCTTTCACAGGGCAGTGAATAAAATGTTATGTCATATAAATAGTAAACTATAAAACTCATTTTTACGAAGGAGAATGTCCAAATATGTCCAAATTGTCTCGATTCGATATCCAGATTCCATTCATTTTGTGTACAGTATTCGTTTTTTGTTACATGTTGCACGTTTTGTAGATGTAGCACTTATATCTATCATGTCTTTTTACCTGAAGAGAAAATGGATTTTTGACAAATATTTGGGATATGTACTGAAAACATCTAAGTGTTGGGATGTGTATTAACTCACTGGTGCTTTCACAGGGCAGTGAATAAAATGTTATGCCATATAAATACTAAACTATGAAACACATTTTTTATGAAGGAGAATATTCATTTTCATATCTATTATGTCCAGATTGTCTCGATTTGATATCCAGATTCCATTCATTTTGTACAGTATTCGTTTTTTGTTACATGTTGCACGTTTTGTGCATGTAGCACTTATGTCTATCATGTCTTTTTACCTGAAGAGAAAATGGATTTTTGACAAATGTTTGGGATATGTACTAGTATATCATATATTCAATTTGATAATGGATTCAAAGCATGGAATCATATTGACTTCTTTAGTACACCAGTTATAAATATATTAAAATGTTTTTTTCACGATATGCTTTTCCGGAATTCAGCGAAGTGTATTTCGTTAGAAGTTATGGTTTGTTCAATTTATATCAATGCTCATTTTCCTGGCATGTTTTCTAGATTTACCGCATTATGCAAAATTGAGATTTGAATTAGAACTCTTGTGAGATTTCCGATCGGTCTAATGAAATAAAATACACTAAATACGTATATTTCTAATTTTCTACCGTCACATTTGTCTATTAATACAAGTTAACGAATAAATTTAGTACACAATTTCATTCGCGACAGCCATTTCAATAATCTTTGTTCTATAATAGAAGCATTTAGATTTTTATTACTAAAGATTTGCAAGCATGCCAATTTAATAAGGGTTCATTTTAGCTTTTTGCACTAAGATTCGAAATCTTGAGTTTAAAATTTATGCTCTATATTTGGGAGCAATTTTGTCTACATATGCGTGAAGTTTTCTTTGCAGCGCCAACCATCAGACAAACGATGCCTCGTATCGAAAAGTGCAAGTCTTTATGGCCTTCACGATACATTTTGTGTTTTTTTTTCTCATTTTCTGCATATCACTGTATATAAATGAATACCCAGCGTGAATGTGAAGCCAACGTTTCATGGTGTAACGTCTTGTAATGTTCCCTCCATTTATGCCCCTTTCGTCATTATTCTAATTGCATGCCATCTGTCGTATAGGATTTAATATCAAGTTAGTGAAGCGATTTTGTGGATCCAATATAAAAAAATAACTGCAAACCAAAGCGAAAGGCTGCACATTTTTATTACCTATAGCCTGGATGGATCGATTGAAAATAAGGCGAAAAAATGAAAAAGCAGAGGCGAGGAAACAAATTTCCCAAAAAGATGAATCATGATGGATAATAAGCAGTTTTTTTGGGGAAGAAAATATTATAGTATTAAAATTATTTGATCCGTTTTATGGAAAAAAAGTTGGCAGTGGATATAGTACGTTTCAATTCTTATTGAAGTGAATTGGTTAGGGTGGGACATTTCCAATAACCGCGTCACAAGAAAAAACGCTCACTTAGAATTTATTATATATACTTAAAATTTAGAAATTTTTTAGTTAATGCATTTTTCCATTTTCTGTCCTATTTCCTTACTTTATAGGAATTAAGATTATTCCACCTGATAAGCACATGACCTATTGTACTATTTGTGTTATTTGAGGCGTTTAATTTTTCAGGTAATTTTTTATTAACGTTTTGGCTAGTTTATTATAATATTATGCTGTTGAAATGATTAATGGCCATTGGTTGGGAAGTAAAATCCATATGCAAATTTTAACTAATGTTCATTGTGTTCAGATCGCCAATCATATTGTCTGAATTTCATGTTATGTACGTTAAAGTTGCATAACTTCATTTATCAACTGAAGAAAACACCATTTTGTAATAAATGGAGCAAAAATTGTCAAAATATGAAGAAAAAAATATGAACGTGTTGAGTGGGTTGTTCTCAACTCAATGGACACCAAATTCATTATTCAATTACGTTCATGAAGTCGACCATTGGGGGTAAAAAAGGACATTCAACACCAATTTACATTTTAATTATGACGCATTCTAAAGTAATTTTTCAGGTGATCAATGCAGCATTTATTTACAATTTTTTATGTTTAAACAAATCAATTTAGTCTTGTTGACTTTAGTCACTGTAATAACAATACCTTTTTTTTCTTCTAATTATTGGTTACCCTCTGCGCATGCGCTAATAACGTTGGCTGTGAATGCTATGCCGCGATCTTGCGCTTGGAACAAATGAAGTCATTGACATTTGTAATAGCGATCGGTTGGAAAAGAGAATAGAAATTGTGAAGAAGAAAAAATATATTCGGAAAGATTTCAATAATGACAAGATAAATTGCAAACCCATTTATTTTTGACATAATCGTTACAGTAGCTCGATCAGATAATACAAGACGTGTTGTTGATATATGTTATGCGTTGTATGCTATTTCTCATAGTCTGATGGCGTAATGAGATCTCGACTATACAACTAATATCAGTTAATTCATCCATCAATATCGGATCAACAGCAATTCCACATTGTGGAATAAAAAACATTCCTTACGCACGAGTGATCTAACACGACACTGTTGGAAGTGCTATTGGAAGACTAATCAACCGTTCGTTTATAGGCTCCTATGTACTGAAACTGTGTGTCCTAATGGAAAATTAGACCCCATCTTATGATCAACCTTGGCCTCTTTGTGCTCAAAATTGATAATTCAAACGAATAATAACTCAACAATCAACTAGATCGATATGAAGTGTAATCTTTTCAAGGGTTATAGGTGAGTTGTAAGAATGCTCATAATTACTTTGATTCAGAGGACTTACTTATAACAAAGTATGCCATGCTAGTCTTAGGATGGATATCCAACCGATGTTTCTGAACATGTCTAGTAATGCAGTTCAGATTCGTGCTAGATCAAAATCTCGAAATATAAAATAACTTAAAAATAATCTTGAGAGGAAAAATCTCGAGAGGTAAAATCTCGAGTGAAAAAATTCTCGAAAAGGAAAATCTCGACTAGGTTAGGTTAGGTTATTAAATATTTGAATGGTACTCTCTCTATGGCAAAGTTGGTGGTTGTTTCTATGGACTCATTTGGCCCGTGTCTTGGGAGTGTCGGATAACCCTTTTTGATTTTTCGCGATTTTTGTTTTCGATGTTTTTTGATTGGACATTTTTTTCCGAGATTTTTTTTTCGAGATTTTTACCCAGTTCCGTTCAGATTATATGAACTGATGTATGAAGTGTAGTGTATCATTTTGTGAGCCGTTTGTTGGAACATGTTTAAAAATCCATCACTAATACTGACCATTAGGGGCAGCCTATGGTGCACGTACTGCATAAAGCATTTTAACAAAATTGTTTCAAAAATCTATAAGAAATTTTAAGGTTCGAACACTTTTCACTTTTATATACTAAACACAAATAGAAAAAATATTCATCTAAGTCTAGATTATTCGATTCAAAATCTTAGTTTTTTTCTTTATTTCGTAATTAAAACGAAATATTTTCATATAAAAAACATATAGTGTGCTTCTTCAATTTTAGCGCCAGTTTGTGTGCCGTGAGTTGAATGTGATTTGAAAATCCTGGACTATAGAACTAGATCATCAACGGGGTTTGAAACCCTATCCTTTTCAATGGGTAAATTTGCAACGATCGACACTCACAGCCAAACAAAAAGAGCTTAAATAAAAATAAAAATTGTTTAAAATAGCTTGATAAATCAGCAAGGTCATTCGCTTGTCGTTTTTCACTTTAAAATAGTGGATTTTTAAAAAATTAATAAACAAGTTTGAAAAATGTACGTTATTTTGCACACGCTGCCAGCAGGTGGCAGCATTCAAATAATAATTTAAATTTAAAAAAATCTACTATTTTAAAGTGAAAAACGACAAGCGAATGACCTTGCTTATTTATCAAACTATTTTAAACAATTTTTAATTTTATTTAATCTCTTTTTGTTTGGCTGTGAGTGTCGTTGCAAATTCACCCATTGAAAAGGATAGGGTTTCAAACCCCCGTTAACTGCTCGTTTTCACCAAATTAGTTGATCAAAAGCAGGTGCTGAATCTTTTATGTAATCTCTACGTTGCTTGATTAGTATTTCTAAATCTCTTAAAAAAAGCTAACGTCCCACGTAAATAATATGAACAATGTCAACGTTACTGTTACTCGTTTTATATACAGTCTGAAACGTGAGAACGTGTCACGCCAAGCGAATTGAATCGACACTATTAACACCCAACAGTTAATGCTAAGCGAATGAACAATAAACGCTTTAATTGCAAGCTAATGAGTGAATTAATCTCGACGTAATGTTTTGATACATCGTTCTTCCTCAACGATTAGTTTTACTACAAAACTTCATTCATTTGCAGCAAGCTGTTTTGGGCTTTTTTGTCTATCTGAAAAACAAATATCTGTATGAATCGTGAAAGGTACCACCAGAGGGCGCTGCCACGGTTTCCAGCGCCATCTGTTGCAAACTTAGTCGATAATTAGAGAGTTCACAATCCCTGTTATGAAATTAAAACAACGAGACTACATACGGTATATGCAACTCAATAAAACATATTGGCCTCGTAATTTATTCGTTGAACTGCATTTGTTTGCACTCATGGCGGCATTAACAGTAAAACAGGACATATGGGCTATATAACCTCAAGAATGCAATAATTATCATATGTGACGTGTCCTAAAGTAGTCGTAATCTTGTTGCTATTTATGAGGAATATGGTTTTAATGGAGGGCAGCGTGGAATTTTCATCACCCCGCGTCAGGTTTACGATCTCTGTAAATGGTGGCCCCCATAGCAGCCATTAAATACGAAACGAAAAGTCATATCAGCGCTGCTAGTTTTGAAATCTGATACAGCAAGAGCAGTTGTTTACAAGATTAGCTCGATGTTGTGTGGGGGCTAATATCTGTCTGCTGGAAATGTTTGTTTTTCTATAATTAACAATAATGGTCACTAATTATAATGATGCTTGCTCGAGAACAACAAAGAAGCTGATTATGTAAAAATCGAATATATACTACAGTATATCTACGAAAGAAGAGCCAAATTATCCTCGAAAAATATCAATAATTGAATGACAATTGCACGCGAACTGTCTGATCTCTAATATGTCAGTGGTCTGAGGTGAGTATTCTAGAAAAATATATATATATAGATCCGTGCTGTGGATGAAGGGGCTGCGTCAGGGGTTAAAAGGAGAAAAAAAAATGGAGAGAGAGAGAGAAAAATGGCCCCTAGTGGTCAAAGTGGGGTGAAACTACTAGGAGGATAAGAATGATTAGTGCATAACATCAATCAAGCATTTTTATTTTTGGTCCCTTCGATAGAAAATGCCAACTAGTTCTCTGTTGGGACTTTGTCGTAAATGCAACAATTTTTTCCCCTTCTCTGTGATATAGAGTGCAGCGTTTTTTCGCCTCTCAAAGGCCATTTATTACTGACTGACCGTTGTAGTGTACTTGCTGGACAGTCAAACCCATCCGCTTTCTATAACTCTTTCAGGTAATACATAACGTCTCTTCGCTGGATCTACTCAATGATTCCAACTACCATGCTCCAATATATAGGGTTTTTTTCTTCTTAAAATGAAAAAGCTAGGAAACGTAACACTGAATAAAGGTTATATACACGCCACATATTTGATGTTGGAGAATGGGTTTGGGGAAATAAATAAGCAGTACATGTAGAGAATTGTATGGAGTTAAAATCAATTTTTTTTCTCCATGAATTTCAAGTACGTGTCAAACCACAATGTTGTAGATTGGATATGCTTGTTTGAACTCTTGTTTATACTTCAGCTTTCGTTGCTGGAAATAAGTACATTTACACTGTGGTATTCGGAATGATTTTCAATTACTTTTAAAACCTATATATACATAACTTGTTTAAATTTGGACTTCATATGTGTATATGAATGTGAAATAGTCAACATGATTATATAGTTTTGTTTGTATACATGATTTAATTTCTGAAATTTTAGTAAAACTATGCATGATATGTAGTTGCGTTTTTAATCCATAATAACCATTTATAAGGCTTTATGGTTAGAATTAAACGACAGAAATATTGGAACAGTAATTTATCCAAAATCTGTGGATATTTTTGCAGCTTATGAGTTGAATAATGATTGACGTTTTGGGCTAAATGAATTGAACTATTGCAATAAATGCATGCCTTAACATTACTATTTTGTGGCGATGAATATAACAAAATCATGTGGTCTATTGGAAATAACATTTGTGCCTGCCACTTTTGATGACTATAGCTAATCTTGGCTGGTAATTTCCGTTTCACCCTTCACAAAAGTTAGCTTATTCTAAGTTACACTAATTCACATCCTCTTTACTTGGGCATGCTATGCGTCGTAAAACATCGCCTGAAGGGAAAGTCCCTATGAGAGAGAGAGAGAGTGCTGGGAAATAACCTTAATTATCCGATGAAGTTGCTTCAGGCAGACTAGCTCTGTTATCGTTGCTTTCATTGATCAACCGCAGTTTTATCATTTTCATCTAGCTGTATGCAAAATTTTTCATGCTCGAAAGGGCATCACCATGAAATTGAAATTATTATACCAGATAGAAATTAGGGTGCGACGGCCATTGAACAAACATGGCATAGGTTGCATCTCTGGCACCGGAACACATGTTAGCAATATCATTAATATTTGGATAAATTTAGCCATTGTTAGGTAATAATTACATAGTGGCGAATGGACAAAAGACAAAGTATTCACGAATTATTTAGAATGGTGTATAGCATTTGCAGAAACATTTTACGATTTGTGCGTTGTTTGAAATTAACGTGTTGACATGTACTGACATAAAATGATGCTCTGTGCAACATAATTTATTATTTTTTTCCAATTGGAGTTGTTTCTGCTATTTCTATGTTACTCATATTGTACTTGTGGATGTAGGTACATGTTAATATTTTTAAGTTTTCATTCACTTAATCGTATGCACATTTTCGATAATTTCAACATACCATGTTGTGCTGAGTTTCTGATTTCTCACATTTAGTTTATTAGATGTGCAATACTTTGTTCTTGATATTGTAGATAGAAACGTGAAATATCTGCTTTATTCAAAATACTATTTTCGAGTCTTTAGAAGATTACCGTACATAGATGATGTTCGCTTGTAATTATTTATGCAAATCCGCTTAAATTAAATCCTAGAAATGCATTTTATAATAGTGGTTTATTGGCAAAAATAAAAATATTCTATGAACCGATTCCAATTTTTTGTACTTTTAATGAGTCCCGAATTACTAGAATGACACAGAATTATTCCGATAACTGATTGTCTTAACGAAAATCATAAATTTTTCTGTATTAACAAATCATTCTCGAGTAATATTTCATAATACAATAAATGTATATTAGGGTGAAATGTATGCCTATTAATAATTTTATTTATTGCTGTTTTGAACTGCAAGAACATTGCTTTGGAGCATCCATATTTATGTGCTCCGAAAATGAAATGTACGATAATGGGTTTAAAAATGTCTCTGTTGGGAAATATTTGAATGCTTTCAATTTTGACAAGTAAGGTATACAAGTTACATTAGATGAGATAAGTTAATTTTCAAGTGTAATAATTTAGTTTAATTCACGATCTTTGGAGCTGAAATAAGGATAGAATTTTCCTAGAAATATTTAAGTTAATTTAATGATAAAATTTACTAAATACCCTGTAATAAAATCCATGCTGATAGGTCTAACCAATGCGTTGAGAGGATTAGATGATTAACGAATATAGTTCCTTCCAGGATAAATCCATTAAGGATTGATAAGCTATTTTTGTTTGCATAATTTATTGGCATCGCATTTAATTATATATGCATTTACATTGAATTTTGCTTCGCACTGGTATTTTAATCTGAGTCTATTACCATGATGCCTGGATGTAAAGATTGGCCTGGATAAACCCTTATTCATTGATTTTCATGCCTTCAATCTCGTCGTTGCAGAATCATTTCGCCTTAGCGATAATTAAGAAAATGCAAATTTGCAATTAATACCGGAGACTATAATTTAGTGAAGTGAGTTATTGTTATTATACAAAAATTAATTTCTCGGCTTTGTAAGTAAATTTCTTGAAAGGTTAGTAGATGATTTTCAAGACGTATACACACATATTTAAATGTTTGCCATATTCACGATGAAAAACTTTTTTTTACACAACACAAACTTTCTCATATCTAATGCATTCCCTCAAACAGACTATAGACAATGCGAAAACAACCGGTAGCCGGCAGGGACAAGTTTGTGACATTAATTCTTATGTAGAGTTTTAGACATGATGACTGCAAAAGATAGATGAATGCTCGAAAAATACATTTGCGATATTTTAACTTATCATGCTTACCCTTTGGGCATATCCATCATATACCGTAAATCACCATGCAATTTCTACTCCCAATATACATTGAAATTTATTTATCTTTGCCATTCATTTAATTATGCAGTAAAGTAATTTTAAAGTAAACAGATTAACTAATTAATGCAAATATTTAAAATGTCATTAGTATAGTATTTATGCATACGAATGTGCAGTAGCATTTATTTGCGATACTTTATGCCCAATGTGCTCTGTGGATGCCATTGTATAGATGTACTTGTATGAAAGTTCATAGACGCAATTGTACCATGATGATCTGCTTGTTTTTAAGATCCTAACGATACTGTGAATGCAGTTAACATTTAATTGTTGACTTCTGTCAAAGTTAAGATTTGCTTATTGTCTGATTAACACTCCTCAATACTGATCAATACTCCTAGACTTTTTAGAAGCTTATCCCTGGTCGTAAAACCTTTTTAAATAAACATTTCATATGACTTGTTGATTGTATTCGAAATTTTGTCTTTTAGATAACTTACTTGTATTTGACTTGTTCATTTCTGATATCGTCCTTTGGCATGTTTTGAAAAGTTTGCACTTGCCTTCTGAACAATCTCTCAACATTCGAGAACAGAAACAATGCTTGTGTCATTTGTTTGGCGTGTTACTAATTTAAGTGAAATGTATTCCGAGTTAATATCCAGGATTAAGTATATGTTACGTGTCTGGCTATTTATTTTATCCAAACGATGAGCTGCTTCTTTTCAAATTAGCTAAACGCGTTTCATTAAGGATGTTTTCCAAATACAAATGTTGATGTAGTTTTTGGGGTAAATTTGCATATTCAATCACTGAATAAACATCGGCATTACACAAAAATCCATTTAGTTAAGAGCTAGTTTATTCGGGCCACCTTTGCGGTTGACTTAGTACTTGGGTGACTACGTTTAGACACCAGGACATTAAAAACGACTCAAGAATATTGAAGAGCCAAGATTCCATTAAACACATTTCCCTATTTTGCTTAACCCATGCAGCGATGTGCTTGTAGGCCAAGACTGAAATGAAAATAAGAGATTTTCGCTCCGATGAAGTATAAGAAGATCCCGGGTGTTTTTCTCTTGGGATTGTATGAGGATCTCATGTGATGTGTCCCAGGGGGTCGTTTTCTTGATGGAGGAGCTTAAAAGGACGTCATTTCTGACGCTTGGGACTTAGTTGCCACTAAGATCATTGCAATCAGAGAAAGTGGATGCTGCACGAGAAGCACTCGTTTCCATGGCGACAGTGGCGCCCTGCCAATCTGGCGTCAAACTCCCGAATGCAAAGCTAAGAGAAAGCGGCTTTAATCTGTGGCCATGCACTGTGTGCAATTGGACATGCTAATGGACTCATAAACTTCAGCCTTATTTTGCTTAGGTGACTTAATGCTCATTTCTAATGCACTTCCATATCGTAGTATTTCCAAACGATGGGCTCGGGTTGTTAACTCTATTCCAACGCATGCGTGCTCTAAATCTTCTCCATCCATTACGTGTTTATCTTATTGGAAATGTATGGCAAATGGAGAATGCTATTTAGTAAAAAAGAAAAAAAAGAAGCAAAGGATAGTGCAACGTGCCCTATAAAATATGGTATCCATTAAAAGGCAACAACGTTGAATCTGGATTCACTTTAGTTGAATTAATCGTCTAATTCACTTCGTAGTTAATGTGGCTTACAAGCACTAATTTGCCAATCAATCTTACGCTGGGTGTAACTAATTATATCGCCGTCAATGAACGTTTTATTTGATTCGGGAGAATCGAAAAGTCACTTCCAAAGATTGTGTAGACGCCACGCTCATTCCCACTGCTAGTTTTCTATATATAGCGATAATTGCTGTCTAATTAGATACTTTAAGGTTGATTGCATTCCCGCTCTTCGATTTCACTGCGATAATAGGACATTGATGCTGCACTCTATACTTAAAAGCCAAGAAATGTATACATTTTGATTCCGGACACTTAATGGTTGGGAAGTAAAGCATTAGGTAAACACATTTTAAAACGAAAATTAATGGTTTTATAAAAAAGGGTATGTGGTGATACGTTCCAAAAATAAATAGTTGACCATTCAAAAGTTTGATGATCATTTAGGATTTTTGTTTTGAAATTATGTGCGAATATTTCAATTTTATTCAATCAAAAAAATACATTTTCAATTATTTAGTATGTATTTTATACAGACTATGGATGTAAATAATATTTACGAATATCATCTTTACTGTTCATGTATGAAAAATAATTTATGGCTTAACAAATTATGAAACAATAAAATGAAAGTCCAATAAATGTCGTACTTACTACTTGATACTTTGCCAACTAAAACTTGCGTGAGGTTATCTTAGGTTGCTCTATAGCCGAAATTAGTCAACTTGAAATTTTGCAGTGTGTTTTGATATTGGTTGTGTTGTATACAAACGCAATTAGTTTTAGTTTAAATGAATGAATATTTAATGAAAATAACCGCTGTTGTAATACAGCATTTTCCAACTGGAGTCATTTTAGGTATGCAGATTTTTTATGATAAAAATCATGTTATTGCCGACGGAAATATCAACGCCATTTCGAAAGCATTATGAAATTTTAATAACTTAACGTGGACTTTTTTCTTGTTATAATCACAGTTCTGGGAATGACGAAATTTTTTCCAATTAAAATACTTATTAACCAAACATGGCAAAAAGAAATTTACTTCCGTGCTGTATAAAAACCAGACTAATTCACGTGGAACAAGTGGATACATTCAACTGGAAGATACATATATAGTTAATTAAATCTTAATCGTAAAGCAGATTTGACATGAATGTTCTTCACATTGATTAAAAATTATCAAGTGCATAATCAGCAATTTTTGTGATTATAAAAGATACACTTCAGTATGTACTATATTGAAGAGTCTCTGAAGCTTTTTAACATATTTTCTTCTTGAATTGATGTATTTTTAGGGTGTCCAGCAGCCTTGGAATTCGGGAATATCGGGAAATCAGCTTGAATCTTATCACTCGAAATAATCGAGAATTATACTTGAAATTTGTGTTAAAACATCAGTTTATGTAGCATTTCTGTTTATCTTAAAATTTCTTTAATAAAATACTCTAAAATCCCCCTATTTTTTAAAAAAAACTATCTAGATATCGTGGCTATTATTCGTGTGACGGGTCCTTGAAAATGTAAGAAATGAGTTTTGGAATCCTTGAAATATGCTTGAATTTTGTCCAACAAATGTACTGGACACCCTGATTTTATAACCAAGAATTGTTCGTTTTTGGTAGAATACCTATGCACTGCACAACCGATTTTTTAAACAATCTTTAGAAAAAAATCTGACATGGCAATATCAATATTGACAAATATTGTGAAATTTGGTCTTGCGACGGGTCCTTGAAAATGTAAGAATTGAGTCTTGGAATTTTTGAAATATACTTGAATTTCCACAATCAATTTACTGGCCACCCTTTTTTCATAACCCAGAATTGTTCGTTTTTGTACAAAATTTTGTAGAAAATGTGTGCACTGCAGAACAAAGTGAGAATCC
>JAQGAE010001230.1:0-24715 GCA_034696685.1 Julus scandinavius
AGGAAGTTAACAGTTGACCATTGGTTAACTTGAGGAAAACCAATGAGGCTAACCCTGAGGTTAACTCGTGGTTTTATTTAACTTTTGTTTAACCTTTATTTAACCTTTGTTGGTGCAACCGGCCCTTAGAGTTTAAAACGAGAAATGATCGATTCGACACAAGTTTGACGCCCGTTGGTCTTAAGCTAATGAGTACTACACAGTATTTTCTATTCAAAACGTGTTATTAAAATCTAAAAATATAAATCGATATAGCTTACCAGACCTTTGATTCTTGTAATGTTTCCCGTTTGCGAGAGTCGTTGATGAATGGACGGCACCAATTTGACATGTACGACAACGGTACTTGTACAGTATGCTTGAAAATTGGATGTTCGACGTCATCACTGGACAGTCTGGACATGTAGTTTATCCTGCAATAACCAAAGCTGGAAACTATACGTGGAAATTAATCGATGGTTGAACACACCTAGAAAATGGCAATACGAAATAAATGACAGAAACATGGAATATTTTTCATCGTGCAGCAGGTTTGTTTTTATTTCCAATGCCGTATATAGGATTGGGAGGTTAGGATGGGTTAAGGAGAGGGAGGATAAGAGGGGTTGTGGGGAGGAACAATATCCCACTGAGCCATTGGGAATGGGACACTGGGTTTCGTGTTGGAAACCAGCAATTTCTTGGATAATATATTTTGTGACAAATCTACATTTACATTCTAATATTAAATCGGACTGCGTACATATCTTTGTTTCCAGAGTAGAAAAATAGCAATTTCGTTTAATTAAGGTAAAAAAAAGTATGGAAAACAAACAATCAATTGCCAAGGGGGTTAAGTTTATCATAGTTGGGGGAAAAATATGGAAGGAATGATTGTAAACGTCTACATCCTATTATTGATTCCATTATTATATGAAATGGCATTCGAATGTACAAACACTATTCAATCGTTAATTAATAATATCATCATCGAATCACACTGCACTGGTACCAACAAATACAATGAAGAGCACAATGAAAGACAGGTACGTGACGTCAGTGTGTGTGAGAGAACGACGGGCGATGCCTTTTTTATATATCATGACGTATATGGTAGAATTCCCAAATGCATGTCCCTGATAAAAAACAAAAACCAAAATACTAGATCTAAATGAGGTAGAAAAGTCTGTGAAGACTCAAAAACTGTACACAAGTACAGTTACAATCCATAAACGGAAAAAATGATAAGAATAATAAAATGATTATACAATGATATCAAAAGAACATACAGACTAGCGATGGATAGTTAGGAATCGTTTGATTTTACACGAAATTATTTACACCGCCCACACCCCCAACGCCCCAATTACCTCCCAATGCCAATTCCAAGGGCCCATCGTCAAAGGGCACGACATTATTTCTCAGCATATTGTCTCAGATTTCATTGGAACTCCATGGTCTTTTTTTTCTCCTCATATCAAGTTAATTACATTTGAAATAAGCAGCGTTCATTATACGCTGACATTAATTAATTAGTGAGATAAAATACAACATGTGCACGATCTCGGGTCGTTGATACACCCCCTCCCAACTGACAAAAACCACATTAGATGGCGCTACACGTCACAGTCACCTTATTTTACAATTCAATATTGATCCTCCTCAACTATGTATGCGTTAGTGTGTATGGACTCTTGGCACTTGAAAAACGTTCGTGCTAAAGTAATTTCGGTTAATCGATTATTCGAACAAGCACGTTCATTTCAATTACGATAACATGGACGTTAAAACAAAACTCGACAAATCATATTACACTAGCACGTAAAGGTATCACTTAAAATAACAAAAAAAAATGCAAAGGTTCAGGGGAGGGGATAAAAGTAGGTACAGGGACCAAACCGTGGCTTACAGCTTTTTTTTCTTCTTCGTCGTAGAGGTAATTGTAATGAGGTAGCAGGTGGAACATACGTATATTAAAATAAACATTGGAACTTTAAACAATACAAAAAAAATGCACCTACACGTTATTTCAAATGAATAAAACAAAATATTTCTGCTAATAACGTACAAGTCTAATCATTCTGACATCATGTGTTGGCCATACTGCATTTGCGAATTGAATTGCGAAGTTGTTTTGATTGAGTTTCGTTTGTTTTTAAAGGAAAACAATATATGTATTCGCATTTGTCAAATCCTTGGCAAGTATGTAGCTTGACTAACTTTCAAGTTCAGGTTCCAGGGAGATCTGAGAACCTGAACACGATGGTATTCCTAACATTTTTTTCTCTCATAATTTTGTTGTAATTCTTAGAAAAGATTATTTAAATGAATGTTTACATGGATTCCAAAATCTAACCATTTACATAGGTTCTAAAATTATAAATGTATCCAACTTTTACGAACAACTTGTGAGGAATTTCACACATCATCACAAAAAGAGCTCAATTGGCATTCTTCATCACACATTTATTTTGCAAGTAAATTCAAAACACTTTAAATCCAAAATCTTTAAAAACTAATGTTGTTTTAACTGATGTCATACTCAAATTTAGAACTGGAAACCAATTTGTAGCAAACGTTCTTGTAATTTTACTTCAGCCTGGCAAAGTTAACTACAAAAAAGTCAATAAGTAGGTTTTCAAAAAAATTCGTGTGGGCATATAAAAATCGTCTGTGAAAATGCAGAATAAATCTCTGTAAAAAAAACGCAGTCGAGGTAAATAAGTTCATGAGGTGAATTAAAAAATAAATAAAACCAAAGTCACGGGTTGGTCGCTGTACCACGAAATTCAAGAATGATTGAGGAACGGGTAATAATTATCAAAAAAAGTGATGTGTATGTATATGGCAACCAAAGACGAGCAAAACAAACGTCACATTGGCCAATGGTTAAGAGATCAATCCTTATTTCAATCTCAATAAGCCACCGAACATAAAGGAACTTGCAAAATCAACGAAAACAATGAACCAATGGCAGATGGCGCTGCTATTTTTTTCATATTTTAATCCTCGAATTAATGTTATCGCATATGCAATCGGCCATTCGTTCTTATTAGTACAAGATTCGTCCTTTTAAAACCCATTCGAATCGATGTTACAAAAAGCTCAAATTGACAATCCACACAATTAGTGCTTTGCAAAACCGTGATACCGTCAGTGTAATCCTCCATCTGCTAGCAAGCACTAAGTATGCACTATTAATTCGAACAATGTATCTAAAACCCGACAAACAATGGATCAAGTCAGTGATTATGATTTGTGCAAAGATAAAGAGGGAAGGAGGCATTGCCTCTGAATGTTACACGATTCTTGATGATGAGAATCTCGTAGTACAAAAATGAACAAATATCAACCCAAAATGATTACTTCCGAGTTTCACAAGAGCCTAAAACGTCTTATGACAGCAGTGACAGGTGCCATTTCAGAACATGGTTTCAGACTATATAAAGACATCGTCTACTAGACCGAAAAATAACGATCAGATACTCAAAAATTTCGAAACAGTGATTTGGGAATGCAAAAACGCCATCTTGCTTTTGTTTTGTATCAAAGCATGTTACCGTGACACTCGAAATTATTCATCGAATAAAAACAACTTGAAAATGGTTGACGTGGATATACATCGCTTGGCAATTGCTATTTTATACATTCGAAATCCAGTTGGCAATGTCGAGGGGACCATTTTGTCCACCTGTGAGATCTACAGGGTAGGATGAAACATGAAACAGGTTTTCAATCACTGAAAAAATACCAGGAATTGATAAAGGAAACAAGGCGGCATCGATTTCTACATTGAAAATTTAAGGGTGGGAAAACCTAGTTTACACACTCTAATTTATACGGTTGTTTGTACTTGTTGGAAATTTACATTTTATATGGAAAGGGACAATATACAAAGGTAGTATAATATTTCGCCGAGTCTCAAAATTTCTCATAAAAATAAGTCTTAAACACGAACGAGATCAACGAAACAACATTGAAAAAAATATCCACTCTCGCCATCGCGCCAAATGGAAGAAAACTTCTCCCGTACAGTTTTTCGACAAATGACCACAGATGGCGCCACCGATGACTTACTTCCAACGCCCGCCGATTGCGCTACGTGATCTTGGAAGATCATGCAGCGCCATCTGCTGACAAGGAATGCCAGCGCCACCTAGGTCCCAACAGGTTTCTGTAAACGGATTTCACATTTTCATTTGTCATAGAAAAATCGATGGACCAAAAGCGAACATCAGCAAAAATTTGTGCAAATTTCGAGACAAGATCTCACAGATGTTTACAAAAGTTCCTTTCCGTCAACTTTTTGCCGCGTAAATCGCATGTGCGAACCCACTTTAGCAAAACGATTGAAAAAACACTCGCAACACTTTTGTGTGTGTGTTATCATGGAAATGAAAAACGTGAATTGAACGAAAGAAAGTTGACATTCTAGATAGAACTATACAAGAAACAACATCAGTGGTTGTCGTATACTAGATTTGCGTTTCCATTATAATGAAAAATAGCAACGTTGTACATCAACACAAGGACATTATTTTTTAAATTTTTATTTGTTTGTAAAAAGGTAGAAAAAGTATAGATTTTTGTTTTTTAATGTGGTTTATGAAAGTAGGGGGAGATGGGTTGGGGAAGTTTTCAATGGATGCATGGGGTTGAACGTGGGAAAAATGGAGTTTTTAGAGGTGGTCACGTATGGCAGGAAATAATGGCATTCATTAAAGTAAGTTTATATGTATATTATATTATATTTTTATATATATATTTATCTGTGATAATGTCAGGCAAAAAGTATGGTATATGAAAAACATACAAAATTCTTTAACTAAAGCTCCGACCATACCTTTTTGAAAAACATTTACTATTTGCTAGTTTCGATGCTTTTTTTGTTTTCGACCAATGAAGAAAAATAACTTTTTTCTCGAATGTATCTTGTTTTCGCAGAACCAAAATTTTCACCTTAACTCATGAGAAATCATCATCATCATCGTTCTTATTAGTTCTCCTTACGAGGAATGGGAATTTAGTGTACTTACAGGGTTAAGTAATATAATTGATAGGAAAGGGGGGGAAGTTACGACTACACCAGTATACGTACAATTAGTTGTATCTAATAATTAGTATAATTGTTAAATTTATCATGGCAATATGAACGATATACAAAGACAAATGAGCTATATGTATATAGATTTTATGCGTGGATATATCAAACATTCAAATTAGACTGCTAAGACGAGACTTTTTCTTAATTATAACCTATAGCAGCGTGGGAATCTAGACGCGATGTACTCGAATAGTGGATATATAGACGCGTTACAATAAGTTAAGTGCGATCGAAATAATCACCAGGAGGATCACGACATAGTATATATGGAAATGTATAGTCATCAGCTCTGAAAAATGGAGTGCGATCCGTTTAGGAATAACATGATGATAAGACGGAGAAGACGAGGGGGAAAGAATATAGAAAAGAAACGAGCAATGGATGAAGAGACCCTGTTTTCAATATGGCGGCAGCAAAACCTAACTTTGCTAAATAGAAATCCTTAGGGAAAAATATTGGATTACTGATCACTTATGTTGTAGGAAATAAAAATCATCTGACGGTGCAAAAAGCCCAGCGCTAACAACATACAGGAACTAATCTGATGCACGAAGGAATGCCATAAAAAAAATATATATAAGAAATCCGTTTCTGAAACTCGACCAACAATCAATCTGAAGGCTTTTGAAAAATAAGTAATTGTCGCACGACCGTAGCTGCTTTCTACCTCCTAAAAAGAGTCTATACTATACCAAGGGTAACGTTGGGAACCAAAATGGCAAAATATTTCCCTTTCACATTTGTTGAATTTCGTTTAGATTAATGAATAGCCCAAATTCGAAATGAAGATTGGCGGTGACAACATCAATCTTGGTCATAGACTCGTTGCTATAAAAGCACAGAAAGCCTTTCTTGAGCTTGGGTAATAGTTTACAAAACCTCCAAATCCTGATATGTTAAAAAAAAAAAATTAAATCGTGCAAGAAATTAAAATAAGTCAATCATTTTCTATTAAAATCAAACATTGAAATTTTCCTTTTTTTTCATTCCAAAATAGTTTAAAACAAACAAAATGACCAACAAAAAATTTGCAATCATACTTTTGTACATTGTCGCGACAGTTTTCTGAAAATGGATCCGTTGGTAACACTAAATGGTGTTTTATAGTAGTTTCGGAATGACAAAAGTTAGGTTGTTCAAACTTATTAAACCATTATTTTTTAGGAAAAAAAAAAAAAAAAAAACTATTACAAAATTTTAAAATGAGGTGGCGAGTGACTGAAGTACGATCATATTTAGTTTAATGGACAAATGATAAAGAAATGATTTTCGTTAAAAAGATTTCAAACCAAATGAAAAATAACAAAGACACAGATCCGCCATTAGCTGATGATTCTATTCACAACAATATTCTCCCTGAGAAATAGCAGCTCTGGACAAGCATGACAAGCCAAACACATTTTCACGAAAACAAACTTATAATCAGCATCCCAAAAAAAAGTATGCGGAGATGCTGTTGAAAACATGCCATTTTGGGAAATAATATATAGATTTAAAAACATTCGGTATTCACATGATTGTATTATACATAGCCTGCAATTGTGGGTAATAAGAGAATTACGAGGTATAACTTCATAGAATTAAGGACAGATAACGAAATATCTTTTTTAAAAAACGAAGACAAAATCATAGCAAAAAAAAAAAAAAGCGAAACAAAAGACCCAATGTGGACAATGAAAAAAAATATATATATATATGTACAGGAATGCAAAATATAAAATCAGAAATTGCTCATCTTTCATCGATTCTACTGCATATCATCATGGGCACAACATGATCCGGCGAAATCTAGGATAGGTATCGTCACAAGAACTTTTAATGTAAATTTCAACTGTATTTGCATTGTGCTTAAGATCTTTGTAATTTTTAATTGATTAATTAAGCATGATTCTAGACTGTAGTTTCCCCAATACAAGTCGAACGGAATATAAAAACTTTATAAGATAAAATATCAAGCAAAGCCTCCTTGTATGTTAATGGAAAATATTTAAACCTGATTGTGTTGTTCCAAATAAAATCTTCGTTAATTTAACTAGGAAATCGCTTTAGGGTCATGATTAGAATAATTTCCATCCACAAATAGCGAAATATAATTGATGTTTAACATCGATTTCAAATCTAAATTCAAAAAGTTGATTGATTTTTTCAAGTAAAAAACAGCATGGTCGTGTTTCATAACGAAAATATAAAATTCTGTTAAAGGTACAAATAGCCTGGGTTCTGCAACTTATCCATGGCCACCTTCACAGCAGACAACTCGCTTAAAAAGACCATTTATGGCGATGGTCAACCCTCACAAAAAGCCAAATTGCAATAATCTCTCTTTACGAGCATACTAATTCACTGGGTTCTTGCATTGCCACAAGCATGAAACGAAACAAATGTTGTTGTTTTTTGGCAAAAATCTAAACAAAACAACCAACAGAATTTGCTCGGTGAATTATTAATTTCAACGTGACAGTTGTTGCCCATCATTCTGATTGCATCCCAGTGTTTGATATGTTTGGATGGGTGTTGCTACACAGCGTAAGCCAAGAAGCTATAAAATGGCATTGCACTGGACTGACCATTGGGTCATCACCCTGAACTAGACCAAAAATTAAGTACTCTAGCAAGTGCCGAACCCAAATTCGGACGTTCTGTAACAGCACATTTGAAAATAGGTATTAACTAATCAGGTGTCACCGAAGCAAGACATCGTTAACGACAGATGCTTCATCGTGCAACTACTGTAGGTAGAAACGTGTAAATCTTGTTCGTCTTAAGTATGTTAAAAAAATGAATTTCGATTCGAGGACCCTGGAAGTGTGATGATTATCTGATGCACAATCTTTCAAAGTCCGGTTCCAAGTTTCGGCCAGAACTTTGCCGACAACATTCAATATTGCAAATCTTAAGAATTAAGGGGCTCGAGAGAAGCGGCTGACATGACTATGACATTTCCACTGCTTGAAAATTTATAAAAAGAGACGCTCATTCGTTAAACTCTCCATTGCATAACTGCCTATGCATATAATCATATTAGGATATCAAAAATCCATTTTGGCATATATCTCGGATGAGTGGCAATCCACCTCCGAACCACAATAAAAGCGGTCAAAGGGCTCCTTTGTCCTTCTTTTACATTGGGCCACAGCAAAAAGGTTTCGCCATTGACTGCTTGGATAACACCTTGACAGCTACTGTTTCCAGACTTGCAGCCAAGGCGCTACTCAACTCATCTTCTCTTGGCGTCGCCACACAAGTTTCCATACTCTAAGCTGGTTAGTTATAATAATTGATAAAAGATTACATAGCAGAGTGAAATCTTGCTTCATTTTTTTTTTAAATAGTTCGCTCATAGAAAGGAGGGCTTGTAGCTGGATAAGTAAGTGGTTTTCACGACAATCAATGCAGTATAGTTTTCACACGAGTAACACATATTGCCATTAATATTCTGCAAATACACACTTATAAACTTGAAATCGGAGTAAATTGGAAAAGATTTTAAGACGAGGAGAGGAGGAAGATCTTCGTTCACGCCATTCTTAAGATCTACGCTCGTTCACAATTCACCAGATACAAGCTTCGACAAGTAACTCACACTGAGAGACAGTACCAGGCAAATTAGAATATTGGACAAGAACAGTTTGGTATTTGGTGGCAACAGGTTAGGATGATGAAGGGTATTCTTGGCATACACTTGGCCAGCAAAGCGAACCGTTTGGAAATCACTCGATAACGATGACATTTGGCAATGCCGCTTAACATTGTCACGTAAAGCACAAACTGCGTAAATTTCACAAAACTTCTTTTATGTTGAGATAAAAAAAAGCAAAGACCTTACAATAAAAGCTAGTTTTTGGGCAAGTTGTGTCATGCGAAACTACTGGATAACAAACGCAGTAACAATTACAAAACACATTGCACTAGTCATTTTATCAACAAGGCTTGCCTAAAACAATCAAGGAAAAAGATTGATTGTTATTATTTTTTTTTTGTAATTTACCACTGCAGAACCAAAGTTTAGCTACTCATTAAACGCCAGATGTTGAAGTGGTTAAGTGACCGGTGCAATGCTGGAATCGAGTCATTTCCATGCTGTTGCCAACACATCGAAGAGGAGATGATTTGCATCCCTATATCCTATAGGTCATCATGGCAGATTATTTTGCAAAGAGGAAAAGATGGATGTGTACAAAAATTTGTAAAGAAAAAAAAAATGGAACAACCAATCGCGAGCAAAGGAATATTGGTGAGATCCCTGTAGCGAACAGGGTCTCTTATTAGATACTATGGATTTGTATTTACAATACGTATATAGTGTTGTATGCGAATCATTTTGTCTATGATGTTAGTGATGGAGGATGGTGTGAGCAATTCTTGATCAAGTGAAATTAGTGACAACTATGGCATAAGTTATAGAAATAGGCACCTGGTGCCCGACGGACTGAAATTTAACAAAGTGGCTCTTGTGCCAAGTGTCTTAACTAGACTTGCAAAAATAAATGACAAAATAACGACGGAAATTTCTCTGCTTTGTACAAGGATTTCCTGGTTTTAAAAAAAAAAACTTCGTTGGGGCTGCCCAATAATTACACAGTGGGGTCTGGGCGGTACAATTTGACTATAAACTATCTTTCCTACATAATTACACTAAAGAGGCTTCTGTTACTATAAAATAATCGTGCTTAATTACAAAAATAATACATAATGGAATTGAAATAAGTCGAATGTTAAAACTATTTCAGGTTGGACTTTGAATTTCCACGGTTGTTGCAACGCATGTTACTGTTTGTTCTGGCTTCACATCTGCGGCCAAGCAAATACATCAGCTGATATTGCATGAAAATGGTCATTGGTATCACTTTTGCAAAGAAAAGTGGAACTTTCTGCTTTGGTATGAGCAAGTGTTAAGATATATTACAATACGGTTCACTTCCCAAACTAGCAAAGCAAGGTTATTGTTTGTAGGTGGCACCCCGAAGCCCAAGCAGTTTCGGTTGTAACGAACAAAGCCCACCTGAGGTAATATCAGCTAACAGTGAGCATTGACTTATCTACAGCGTTAGCATTAGCAAGGCATGGAATTGCAAATAAACGAAGAAACAAGACGATTAACTAACATAACAGGCTCGATTTAACAAATAAAATAAGGAAGTGTAGCGCATGAGGTATATGGTGGTGTGTTTTCCAAAGACTAACCCTGAGATTTCTCGAGTCAAAATATATACTTGCACCTCGGGCTCTGGTTTCAAACAGAGCAAGGTGTTTGCAGTTGAAAATGTAAATTCGAACCTCTTTTTCCTAGATACCGCAAACAACTTTCATTATCCTATACTTGAGAAACAGTCTACGACATGTCATTACAAACGAATCGAGTGGAATACGAATGAAAAAGAGGTTCGGATCTGCCACCCATTTCACAATTAAATCAGCAGCAGAAGATCTTGTAGGACCGTCTAAGTTGCATTCAAATAAATTTGCTCGAGCTTTCGTTAAAAGTATTTTGAACTCTGGCCGTCTGTGTAACTCCCGCACAAAGACGTGTTCTTAGTCAATTCAACACGCCATACTTGAGTGTATAAATATTCAAAGAAGGCAAAAAAAGCGGGAATTTCAAATAAGAATGATATCTGTCCACTGCATCTGAGAAAAAATCAAGCTGGCTTCCTAAGGGATGCATGATCAGGGAAGCATACACAGTACACCTAAAAAACTGTAAGATGAATAAGAATCTAAAAAACTAAAAATGGATTATGACGTATGTAGGTATATAATATAGATAGATGTGAATGTATTTATATATCGATATTTATATATATATACGCATCATTATAAAACCAAAACTATTGTTTCTTCGCTAATGTTAAACCACAATTTGCTACGATGGCATTTTAGTCACGTCAAAGCATAGAGTTATAGTTGTCCACGTTTTAAATACACGTTACCTACCACATGCCAGTCTATCACCTTTTTAGGGATAAGAAAGTGCTCGTTAATATACTAATGTGATGTACTGTTTCCATCTCTATCATCTATTCACGTACGAATGGATGATTACTTTATACGATCAAGAACACGCATACAGAAGACAACATAGCCTTTTTTTCCCACATGGTCTCAAATCATTCACTTTTTCTTTGAAAAGCCATGATTTTGTACCATAAGCAATTTTTCAAGTACACCGAGACTTAGAAACATGACGATTCAACTCAAAACGTAAGAAATCCTCACCAACCGTTGCAAGGGCGATACAATAATTTACAATAAAGTCCCTTTAATTTGTAGGACCGATATCCTAGCAAAATCCATGTGCAAGTTTCTCTTTCATAAACTTCGCAAATATGGAAAATGATAGTACGTTCACCGGGAGAATAAAAACCTTAGCGGTTACAAAGATAAAAACAGAATACACCCTGTTGAAATCTTAGAAAAATGTCAAAAATAAGTCCTCAACTGCTAGCACAATCAAGAAAATAACTCTGAATATATATGCATCCCACACACTTCGATCTTCACATGGCACTAGGTAAAACATCATTACCGATGGGATGAAATACCAATATCTTACTTTTCTTACTGCTGCCCTGTTCGAAACGGCCATCTTTTAACTAACTCAATGATTTCCAGTTGTACAATCTTTGTCGCATTCGGGGTTAATAGTAATATCACCATTATGAGGACATCATCATCGATGTTACGCAGAAGGGGAAATGATACGGATGATGAATTTGCTGAAAAATTTTCGCAAAAATAAGCCAGTGAATGAAATCTTAGTGATCACTACAGTTCGGATACCAAACAGCAAATTGTTGGAATAAATGGGAGGAAAAATAAATCCGTGACCAAAAACCAATTGAAATATTGGAAAGGTCTAGAACAATCGGTCGCCTCGAAGAAATTATGCTTGTATACTTTGTATGGCGAGGTATGCTTTAGTCTATATTATGAGATGATATCAAGGATTTGAAGATATATGTATATATATATATAATTTCACGTCGAAGAACGGGGGAGTTGCTCAGAGATGATTTCATGTTGATGTACATGTATATACAATGTATACACACATGTAGTGATGTACCAAACAAGTTTGGCCCATCGAAGTGAAACGCCACAGAAATGAGAAACCAGAAATCCCCAGTCCAGTAACTATCAAAGTACAAGTGCATACAGTAGTGAGCAAAAGAGAAATGGGAAAACGTGGCACAACGAATGCCGATGACAAGGGATAAGGAATTCCACAAAATTTGTCAGTGCAAGGGTTAGAGAATGGCAAACAAAAATTGGTAGCAGAATAGAACAGATTCAGATGGGCAATAATTCATGATGGTAGGTACTGCAGATGGACAGATGATCAGATTTGCAACACATTTTATAAACATGCTTTCATTGTCTCATGGTTTAGGCAGTTTAAAGACCCTAAGAATTTTGCTAATGTATGCCCATTGACTTATGCTAATATTGTCAATAACTTAAAACAGCAGTGATGATTGTCAGCTCAGACAATCTGAATTGAATCACCGCGTTTTACAAACTGAAATAGAATTAAGAAAGCATACAACTTATTAAAATGAAGAGTTCAGAGTGATTAATAAACTGGTGAACGGCACAAGATAAAAAAAGAATGCCAATCAAGAAGGGAACGTTGTACCATTGATTGGACAGTAAATGAATTATTGCCAAATGTGTTCCTGATATTACCAAAGTCATATAGGTTCACACCGCTCTGTCCCATTTGATAAAGCTATGGTAAACTGAAATTGAGGTGAAGTCAGAAGTTTGAAAGCCTGAGGATCTTTCAAAAGAAATCGCACTACCACGTACACAAGCCAAATTAGGGACGTGTAAGGTCACGGGTGTAACACGGCGGCTGCCGGAACAAGAGGCAGCATACGGGTAGTTCGTACAGTCAACGTATACGGCAAAGATGTATCCATGCATGCGCATGAACTCGCGTGTTTCAAGAAAAGTCGTGCTGCATTGGTGGAATGGTAACAAATGATGAACCGAAGCTCCAAATGTACTAATTGTGGTACAATTCAAAGGTAAGGGCATGTCATTTCAGGCGCAAAAATTGCAGGTACGCTTGAACAAAGGCGTGAACAATCGACGACTCCAGTAAAATTACAATTGGCGTGCAACTGCTCAGCTGGAAATCTAGCCCAGAAACAGTATTGCACATAATACGACCGGTAAGAGCAAGCCAGAATTTCAGAGCGCTTGCAACCACACGTCAAAATGGTTGTTCTGAAATTCAAGAGAAATGTTTTCATGGCCACTGTACTTTTACTGGAGCAACCAACTGTGCACTTTTGAGGTGCTAAACCTACCCAAATGAAATGGAATTGCGCGCACACAAGCACCAGGTCTACATGAATTACAGCATCCAATCAAGGGCAAGCATTTTTGGACAGCCATGCTTTCATTCATTGAATTTAAACCTTACTTATGATCCGATTTACGAGCGATGTTCGCAAGCACTATAGCCAAATACAGGCTAGTGCAAATCCGGCTCAAATTAAGGTTTTGACCATGAAATTAGCCATGGGAAATGAAATGCTGGTGAAGTCAATTGGCAACCGGGTATAAATGTGAAACTCATATTGATGGTTCGTTAATATGGATTCTTCATCCCATTTTTACATTTGCCATAAAGGGCTTTAGTACACATCAACGACAAATGAAACTACGTGTAATTCCTTCTTGATGGAAAATTAATGGCCACGTCATGAAATAATGCCAGACGACAAAACGAATTGGACACGGGCATCCGTCATGTTTTCTCAACCGATTTCCGATAACTCAAAGAGGTTTGAGTCTTTTGAAATTAAGAAAATAAAGAAACGGCTCGATCAATTTCATAATTAGCATGATGTTTATCCTATGGGTTATAATTGGCAATCATGCAAAACTATTACCTAGTTTGATTGTCTGTTGCCCATTGATAATTATAGTGTCGTTGCTATTCTAGTCAATTAAGGCGGGTCATGGCGTACTTGAAATAGTTTCCCGTTTTGATATTGCAGTAGTTTAAGGTTTGCAAGTTGTGGCGGGAAATCATGATGTCGTGAACAATTCTGCATTGATGCCAAGTGTCATTTGTCGCTGGTGTGCCAGAAAATCATATTCATTTCAGGAAAATCGCGTTTAACCTTGCATACTGTTGTGTAAGCGATGTACATTTCAACTACGTTTCCTGTATATTTCAACTGGGTGACTGTGGATAATAAGCATTCTTTAAATGAGGCAGAAATATTTGATTGAGACAAAAATAGCATCTGAAAAACTTCCAAATAAGATAGAAGCTTGGAGGCCACGCAGACTTATTTTTTTTGTACAAAAATACATTTGGAATTAAATGATTTTTATATATGTATATATTTATATATATATGTTTGAATGTTGATTACACAAGTAACACCCATGAAGAGAGGCTGAGCTGCATTTTCAGATAAGAGTGTGCTGATCCGTCATACAAAAGAATTTCGTGAATCTCGAGAACTATTAAGTCCAAGAAAAGTCTTGTTCTTTTCAGACAATGTGCGAAATCCTTTTCTTACAGAACCCAGTACGCGCTCATTCCATCCGAGCCAAATTACAACATATTTATGCATGTAGCATGTTCCAGAATGATTTTGGAAGCCATCATCTGTTATTTCTAAGGAAACAATGCATTTGGTACTACCAATGTACCATTCTTAAAAAATCCAAGTGCTAAGGAGTGCACGGGTAGCTGGGATTTTTTTTTCTTTTCTTTTTTTTTTTTTTTTTTGAAAACATAAGTCGATTATGCATCATTTGGGGAAGGAAGGGAGGAGAGGGTAGTGTTTGGTATGCTATTGGATATCCTGGTAATCCTAATTCGTGTACGGAAGTGACTGTACCATTTGATGTGTGTGTGCCTGTGTGAGCCTGCCTGACATGACTTAAAAAGTACAAATATGTGGTAGAAAACAAAAAAAAAAGGTCAATGAACAATAATAATATAAATATATCAGTTTGCGAAAAAAAAAAAATACCCGTATCCATCCAAAAATGCTGTAACGGAGGGTGACATTCTTGGGCCACACCTATGTACACGCAGTAGTAGTAGTAATAGTAGTAGTAGTAGAAACAGTTCACCGAGATGTCCTCATGCTTCACGACACGCGCACAAAAAAAAACGTACTTCATGTGGGTGCCAGACTTTTGTGACTGTTGGCGTTGGGTTGGGAGGAGGAGGAGGCGGCAGAGGCGGAAGATGATGACGAAGTGGGGGAAGTAGAGGAAGGGGACGAGGACGATTGAGACTGCTGATTTGATTCGGGTTGCCACGATTGACAGTTTTGGCGGCCGGCACTCTCGCCGTTCTTGTGACGCCCGCTCTTCGGGGACATGCTCAGCCTCTGCTCGTTGCCTCCCGCTGTGTTGGCACAGGTCGTCACCAGAGGCGACGACGCGGAATATGAGGATCCCACGTTATTGGGGGTGGCCGAAATGGCCGTGTGGGACAGCGGCCTCCGCCTCCGCCCGTCCTTCGATGCTCGTCCGCCGCCATTCGGCGGAATGGTGACCACAGCGGCCGTGCCCGTGCTCAGCACCTGTTTGGGCTGCATATCTGCCTTAGGCGTGGAACTGTGAAGTGGGGTGATGGAGGCAGAGGTCGAGGTGGCATTCGCAGCTGGAGGGTGGCTGCTGCCGTTCTGGATGGCTACCCCGGTACTGTGACATTTGCTGCGTTTCGCTCCATGTGCGTGGGGCTGATGATTGTGTTTGTGGGAGTGATGCTTGTGATGGTGGTTGCCATTGCTGTTGTGGTGATGCTGCTGCGGCTGCGTGTTCAGGCCGTTTCCATGAGAATGGCCATTGACCCCTGGCTGCTCCCTGGCATTATGATTACCCTTTGCCAGGGGCGGAGCCACGGTGCAACTTGGGTTGCCCTCCGAGGAGCCTGATGTCTGCTCCGAGCTTCCATCCAGCAATGGTGCCGATGAGGACGAGGGTGATCCCCGGAGCATTTGCTGGGATTTGCGTTTGCTGGCATCGCCCTGCAGAAGATCATTGCTCATTTCAAACTAAAATAGAATCCATTATTCATTAAATTTCCATAATTAATCAATGGATAAATACCACTGTGAACACACTAAAATTAGATACACTGAAGTTTCAAAACTGTCAAGTCACGTTAATTTGTACACCAGGGAGTCTAGCAAATAAAGTTTGATATATTTTAAATATTTATATCACGGGACATCCATGCTGGTACCAGCCTGGAGGCTCTTATTATTATTTATCTTTTATAATGATAAAGTATTATTAAAATCAATAGAATACATTAATAATAAATAAGTAGTACTCCACTAGTTTCATGCAAATGACGATACTTACCACATTTAACTACTAAAAATTCTTAATTATCAGAGTTCAAATTATCGTGAGTTGACATATTTAAGCATAGTGATATTTGATTTCACCAGAATATATGCTTGCAATAGATTTCAGTATTTGACTAAGTAACCTCAAAATTTGTTATGGATATATGTAGTTGAAAGCACTTTCACCCTATTGGCTTTCATTGATCTTTTTTTTGTTGCAATCTAAGAAAGTTCTCACCTGTGGATTTTCTGTTATGTTAATGAGGAATTGCTGCTGCTGGCCCGCATGGCCATTATTATACCGAGTGTTAGGGCCTCCATTGTGCTCCACTCGGCCATTAACATAGGGCAATGATATCGCATAACCGCCCTAAAATGCAAAAGGAAACTAACGTGGTCAAATTTGAAGTTCCCCCCATCAAAAGCTTCATCAAAATTGGACATAAAACGGCCAAACGTATACTACTGCTACAAGCTTATGAAAAGTCCAAATAAAAACGCGAGAAATTACTTTGGTGTCAAGATGAGAGCTGATGGTGTCGGGAACCAGCGTCAGCATTGGAGTGATGCTGTCCATTTCATGGGATTCCGAACTTGAGATGCGGTATTCCTGAGGGATTTGCCCATTTCCATTTACGTGGGGTGCATAACCGTTGCTCCAACGATGGGAATGAAGGCTGCGATGATCGATAGGTGGAGGGAAACATCTAAACGGGGAAAACAAAATCTCACTGCAATCTCATTTTGCGACTTAAAATTCTAAAATAAATAGCATGTAATAAAAGAAATATAGAAAAAGTTCCCATACAATGAGGACCAAAAAATTCGCTGGGTTACGTTAAAATACTGAGAAATTAAATAGAGAATGACAAGCGGGAAAAACTCACCTGTTGCGACAAGCAATAATGAGAGCACAAATGATCATACAACAGACTCCGATGGAAACGCCAACAATGATCCCTACTCTAGGATCTTGGAATTCCACTTCGATTCCTAGGGCAGTGAAATGGAGCATGAGAACAGGCACATAAAAGCATTTCCAATACAAGTCTGCGTACATGGGTGAAACAAACCTGGTGGAATACCGCTGCCGTTTTTAATTGGAATAGATGGGATGTTAATCATAAGAACTTCGGTCGGAGGACCTGCACCAGCTCGAGTCTCTGCACGCATGCACAAATAGTACATGGTGTTGCTGTCCAAGTCGTTTACAACAGATGAAAATTCGCTTCCTGTTTTACCGACAAAATTACAATGTTAGTCACAGCTCATAACGCTCAAACCGAGTGATGATGAACGCATAAAGAAATATGTGCACCTTGTTGTTTAATTGTAAACCACTTATCCAATTGCTGTGGTTCTGGTTCCGTGTTATACAGTATCTGATATCCAGTGATTATGCCATTTGGATACTGAGGTGCTTGCCAAAATATTCGAACCGTGTGAGGATCCAAAGGCTTCCAATGGAGCCGGCGAGGAGCAGTTGGCACTAAATTCAAACATCAAAAGAAATTGTGAGCAAAATGTACACCAAAAACCTTGATTACTCTACAAAATCGTGTGAACGGTCTTACCATCTTCAAGTGTTTTGCATTCAACAACACTGCTATATGGCCCATGCACAGCTTCAAAGACATGGGATCGAACGGAAAACTGATACTGCGTGTACGGCATCAGATCGGCGATAAGCGCTTCCTGACTATTGCTTCGAATGTATGTGACCATAGATGCGTTTACGCTGCTGGAATTGTGCACAGGATTGTAACGAATAGTGAAATAGCTAATATTTTTTATGGTTAATGGACTCTTCCACTTCAAGTGGATGGCTCTGGGCTGAATAGAATGGGCTTCCAGTTGTGTAGGAGGCTCTACCACGTTTATAATAGCTTAATAAAAAATAATAAAACTACCATTAGGCTTGTGGGCAAAAATAAGGATTAAAAGCATTATACTGGACAAATTAAAAAATATCAACATTACCAGTGTCGTCAAACGCCTGATCCTCAGGAGAATTTTTAAGCGTTTCCTTAGTTCCAATTGATTCTTGTCCATTACCATTTTCATTGAAGCCAAATATGCGGACATCATACAATGTGAATGGCTCTAAATGACCAATGAAAATAAACATATTAGTATTTCTCTGCTTTATAAATTCAAATTTAAATGTAATAACTTTTCACCATCAATCAAAATAGTTCGTTGACTTACCTAGATCTGAAATGATGTAATACGAGGCATTTCCAGGAAGAATGATAGACACCCAGAGCTTGCGATTTTGTTTTTGATACGACAAATTGTATCCAGCTGCTTCAAAATTATTGTCCTTTGGTAAGCTCCATTCCACTCTAATAGCCGTAGTGTTGATTGTATTAAGGCGAAGTTCTGGGGCCGAAGGAACTGTGATCAAAGCAAATGTTAAGCTCAACCAAAATTAACAAACTATTAATACGTGTGCGTAAGTCGACACATACCATGGGTGGCAATATGGTCAGGCAACTCATGCGTGACCCACGGCCATCTATCATCCAATTTGGAATATCCTATTTTGGTGGCAGCTAAAACCCGAACATGATACTTCTTTCCGGGTCGAAGACCTTTAAAATATTTACAGAAAACAATTGCAGTGATATACTTGCTTTGCGCATAACATGGCTAAAACAGGTCAAAACTGATGAGTAAATAACAACCAACCTGTTATCGTATATTCTCGAACACTGTTATTCAACTCCCTGATGTCCACTGAGCTGTGTTCTTGCTTTTTCCATTGAATTTTATAATTCACAATAACTCCCCTTGCCAAGTTTGGGGGCAATTCTTCCCAAAACACGTGTAAAGATGTCATGCTACTGCTGAGGGTAACAGAGGGTGCAGCAAGAGGAACTAAAAATTGAGAATGCAAAAATATTAATATTAGTCAAAACAATTTATTTTTAGCCATATCAAGGATTTCACCTATAACATTAAACATGAGAAAAACTTTTAAGCAATAAATCTATCTTCATCCATTTCACACAAAACACCGAACTTACCATCTTCGCCGGTGATCCAAGTGATTGACTCTGATGGCTCACTTGCACTTCTTGTATTGAATGCCCTCACATAAAACGTGTAATTAGTGTATGGCTTTAGTTTTTCAAACAGATAGCTATTATTTACAGATACTTTCTGGATTTCTTGCTCGCCTATAAGAATTCAAGATAAAACAATTAATGACTAGAAAACCAATATTGCACTACTATACAAGCAAAGCAGGTTTACTTACCACCAGAAGCTCGGTAGCAGTGAACAGTATAGGCAGTAATAGACAAATTATTCCTTGACACAGCCGCATTCCAATGTAACTCTATAGAAGTGTTGGACATTGTGATAGCAAAGAGATCGGTAGGTGCATCCGGTTGATTCAAAGATGTTATGACTTTAAGTCGAGCTGCAGCTGATCCATAACCAGCAGAATTCGTCGCCACACATTGGTAAATTCCAGAGTCAGCTGAAATGGTCTGCAAGATGACTAACTCGTTGCTGAGAATGTTCTTATGCTTGATTCGGTTTGAACTTTCCATGACACGCCCATCCTTGAACCACCTAACTGCAGGTGACGGAAATCCTTGAACCACACATTCAAAACGGGCTGTTTTTCCGAGTGGGCCTTCGACACTGAATGGAGTCTTTGAAATAGATGGTGGACCTGCAAGAAGCCATAACGATTAGTAATACTGTAATATTATGGATTTTTTTCTGCAAAAAATCTGAAAACTAAGGCAATCCAATTTGTACTTGATTTACCGAGAATGTACGTGATAAGCTATTTGAGCACAAGAGTATTTTCTTAGGTTTGAAAATAATAAACGATCAAGCTAATTTTTTAAAAAAAAAGTCTGTGTTTCTATCTAGTGAACCTGAAGTAATTATAATGTCAAGTAAATGTGGGTAAGTGATTCAGTGTTTGAGTCAAAATTCGATAATAATTTTATACGAACAAATTTGGAAAAATTGTAATGCAAGTTCTCAATTGTGCAAAAAGCCGCAAATGTCAACTGTTGATTCAAACAATTCTGTAAGTTTGGGAATTTGTAAACAATTGTTTCTTAAAGTGAAAATATTAATGTTTACCATTTTATGTGCAACACATTTGAACTGCAGGAGTTACTGTAAGGACGCTTTTTTTTAAATAAAAAAAGTTTAAAATGTTGTTTCCATACTGTATATGTATTAATTATCATTATAATAAATAAATACACGCAATTTTCTACAAAAAAAGTGTAAATGTGTATTTCTTATCGTTTTATGTAAAATTAAAACCTTAATATTGATAAAATACATTACAAATTAGAGAAATATTAGCATAATTTATTTTGAATACTAAACGGCCACGATCAACCGTATTTTTCGAGGTAGACCAGGTCTACATTAACTCTGATAATCGAGATTCCACTATAGCTAATCAAAAATGCTCGAATATTGCATGGCAAACAAGCAAATTTATTGAAAGTGAAACTGATAAGTCCAAGTTAACCAAATTTAAACAGCACTATTCGATTAAATATGCTATCAACTTGAGAATAATAAAAATTAATTTTTTGAAAGGTCAGAAATTTTACCAAACAACACTTATTTGATTGAAATGATAATGTCAAACTAACATGCAAAATAAACTACTTAAAAAAATTCATTTTAATGAAGCGGTAACATCAGCAGGAGCACCTTGATATAAGTAAGGACGTGATCGAAACCAAAGCTACAGGGGATCTTATAACAAATTAGATACCAAAAGTAATTCGCTGGTTTTACTGTTGCCAAGAGTTCCAACCAATAAAGCTATGAAATAAATTCTGTCCAATCCACTAAGTGGCATGATCTCAGGAAATTTAATAGGTGTCACTGTCAAATCTCCTGTTTGTATTTGCAGAGAAACAGCCACCCTTTTAAAAATCTATCTGCTACACAAAAGAAAAAAGGTTAGTGACTCCTTGGCTTCAAATAACTTCATTGTCATAAAAGTTTATGTTCCTTTCGATATAAAAACACATTATTTCCAAGTTGGTACAACCACTGAAAAGGCAACATAAAACAGGAGATTACCCGAAGAGATTCAGCAGATACATGCTCTGAATCACACATTTTTGGGTCATTTTGGCAACATGGATCCCTTACATGCGGATGTGGTCGAATAAAACAAATCCTAATTTAGAATTTGATGCTGTCGAGAAGCCCCCATTGTCGTTAGCATTATGTGCAAATGACCTTGCCGCCCACGTAAACTCAAAGCCAACTTGGTCAATTCACACTGAGCAAATGCTAAAATAGAATTCCTAATTACCGAGTTGCATTGTGAGTGATGACCACACACAAGCCGAATACATTAAGGCAAGGCGCAAAGAATAAGCCAGTCTTCAGACAATGGCCGAAAATGGAGCCACGCAAATGGCAGTGGGGATTAAAGCCCATTGCGCACGGCACGCTACACTTCAAACCCAATTCTGAGATGCATGCTAACGACAAGTATGAAATAATTCATGCTTTAAGTAATAAAACAACAACAACAAAAAACTTTCAGCCTAAAGAATATCAAAACCTGCTGTTGCTAACTGAGTTGGGAATAACACGCAATGGTCTGAATTTAAGAACAGCAAAATGAAATAATTTGCGGTAAAGACACAAGATAATTTCAATAAATTTTTTTTAAAAAATCAAGCTGATTCGCTTGACATAAGCAAATCTATTTCCTTGCTTATTTACCAAATTTATGCTTTGATTATTAATTTTCCCTTGTCTTGTTATGACCAAAACTTAAAGAAAGGCAAAAAATTCACTTACTGATATTAGATATCAGATAGATAAGACTCTACAGAACTCGGCCCGTCTTGCCATTTTTAGAGGTGTGGTGTTTTTTTCTTGATAATGTTTGTTAGAAAATTCACTTACTGTGGACTTTGAGCTGCACCGACTGAGCAATAGATTTCGATTCCAACGTATCGGGTTGTTGGTTGGTTGCTGTACATATGTACATGGCGCTGTCATCCAACGTCAGAGATTCTAGCACTAGGCTTCCTTGGCCTGATAGTCTGCTACGAATTGCAATACCATCTTCAAAATAAAAAAAAAATAAAAAAATAAACATATATTAGAACGAATGCTTTTTACGTGACACCAAAAATGATATTCGCTCACAATGGGATGGCTTTTTATGTGGAAAACTGATATAATTTGTACAAATTATTTGGCTGGATCACAACACTATCACTTTCAATTGGTGAAATTTTAAAACACAATCACAGCCAAACAAAAAGAGATTAAATAAAAATATAAAAAAATTATAATAGCTTGATAAATCAGCAATTGTATTACTTTTTCGTTTTTCCCTTTGAAATGGTAGATTTTTTTAAAATGAATAAACAAGTTTGAAAAATGTCCGTTAATTTGCACATTCGGCCAGCAGGTGGCAGCAAGAGAATGCAAATTAACGGACATTTTTCAAACTTGTTATAAATTTTTAAAAGATCTACCATTTCAAAGTGAAAAACGAAAAAGTGATACCATTGCTGATTTATCAAGCTATTTTAAACAATTTGTAATTTTATTTAATCTCTTTTTGTTTGGCTGTGATTGTGTTTTAAAATGTCACCCATTGAAACCACACGGTTGTGATTCACCTTAAGTGGGGAGTTTTATAACTTCCATGACCAGAGACAATTTTTTGGCTTTTGAATGGAAACAGCTTTAGAAATCCGTGTTTTTGAAGCCAGCTCCGTGATTTGCAAATTTCTTTAATTTTTAATAACTAATGCCCCCTAACTTCAAATCAACAAATAATAAAGAAAATATTTCCAAAGTTTGTTGAACTCTTTTCTGTAGTAAAATTATCTCTATAAAATCAAAAAACAAGGGTGTGTAGGGTTATTAATTCACAATATTTAGATAAACATAACAGCACCACAGTGCATCTTAAATATTTTATAAATATTCCTGTCGGACCAAAAAATAAATAAATAAACGCAAGCAGATTAAATCAGTTTTTCAACTCTGCCACCATGAGGAGAACTAATAAATAAGGCCACCCAAACTTTGCGAGTTTTCTTAAAGCATAACAAAGAAATGAAACTCCTAAAATGACGACAAGTAATTGATAAAACAAGGGTTGAAGAAGGCATACAAAGTTGAGGGAGGTTATCGTACCTAGCCTGGCCCATGATATCACTGGCTTTGGGTAACCCTTCGCCAAACATTCCAAGACAGCCGTTGTTCCAGCATTAAAGGTCACAATTGCTTCCGGCGTTAAGAATGAGGGAGGTCGATATATTTGTGTTCCTAAGTTCAAGCAATAAATTAACAGTTCAGTGTTATTCATTTAGGAAAATCTGAGAAAACACAATTTGAAGAGAAAACTAAATGCAACAAGACCCAACCTGAAACGACTTCCAGCGTTGCTTCCAAGCTCTTCTGTTCATGATCAGTAACTTGAGCAATGCACCTGTATTTACCCGCATCTGACAAAAGGACTCCGTTAATCTGCAAGACTCCGGAAGGAAGGATTGTAAATCTGAAATGTTTAAAAAAAAAAAAAAAAACAGCAGAAAAGATAAGTTATCCAGTCTTATCCACCATATCTGATATGAAGTTGAAGACAATGATTTGCAGCCCAAATATATTAGTTACCTGTTTTCATCCTGAGGTATTCCTACCCACGAAGTACTGCCTTGTGAGGTATTCGGATTTCGTTGCCAGGAATATATGGGAAGTGGCGATGCTTGAATTTGGCACCTGAACTGAACAACATCCCCTTCCTCTGCCTTGTCTGACAATGGCTCCTGGCTGAACTTCTTCGACATGCCTGGATAAACAAGAAAAAAAAAGGAGTATTAAGCATGGGTTCTCCAGTTTTGCTTGAATGCAGGGTGTATTTACTGAATATTGCCACATAAGACGTCATTTTCATGGAAACAGCCATCATTCCTAATCGCTTATTGATAATAATTAAAACTTTGAATGGACACATCTTTCACAGCAACAGTTAGAAAGTTCTGTCAACACAAAGGGAAAGCAAGAGTAAAGGAACAAATGGCACGATAAAGTTCTTGGTGATATGGAGATACGAGCTGAAAATTCGATTTTTAGCATGACAAGTGCATCATCTTGGGTCTGTGCCCTTGCTGGCATGAAACGGGACAATCCCCCTTTGGCCATCCATCACTCGGCATCGAGAATATAAGTTGAGCACAGGTTGTCCCTAACCATGAGTTGGCATAACTTTTTCAAAAACACACGTACAAAATTTGAATATAGAAATCTTATCTTC
>JAQGAE010001231.1:0-24702 GCA_034696685.1 Julus scandinavius
TGTCAATAGTACGGGGGTGGGGGGGAAGGCGCCAAATTTATCCCTTGTACCCGGGCGCCAAATGCCCTCGCTACGCCTCTGCCTAAATTTGAACCAGAACACTGCAAAATTTCATTTCAATCGAAGCATTTTTTCACAAAGTTGTCCATTTTTTTAACGATATTGCCCACGTTATACTACTTCAGACGGATTGATCAACTTATCCTCCTCCTCCCCATTTTTCTCACCATCCTTTTCCGGATTGACTTTGTCCAATTCCGACAACTCCGTGTTTAGCAGCTGGACGAGCTTCTCAAAATGGACCATGCTCAATCTGCTTCTCAGAATGAGCACCACGAAACGATGCCCAAAGTCCAGCCTCTTCATCACCGACTTCAGCATCTCGTCCCGGTCTCGCTTGCAGGGAAAAGTCACCAGAAAATATTGAAATCCGACGCTGGCGAAAGAAGCAATGTAGCAAACGACGTACCAGATGGTCACCGCAATCACGAACACGAACCAAGTCATGTTGAACACAAAGATCCACTCGTAGAAAAAGTTAAAGGGCATGATGCACAAGGCATCGTAGCGTTGCACGTCGCCACCCACGCCAAACTGGTTGAAGGTGCACTTGGTGACCCGGGGAAAGATGGTCACCATTTTGTCGGTCCTCTTGTTGTAATTTTCGTTCACTCGTTCCACAATGTGCCAACCGCTCTCCAGCAGTTCGCCGCCCACGAACATGTCGGTGAACACCAACTGCATGCACACGTTGGCCAGGTTCAGCACGCTGCACAACAAATACCACATGGCAATGGTGCGGTACTTTTTGAGGGTGCCCATCAGGTGCTCCACCACCTCCTTCACCTGCCCCTCTTGCACCGGGAGCGGCTTGTTCATGTCCCGGATCAAGCCTTTGATATCTTGGCGTTCCTTCATCTCCCAAAGGTAGTAGGGCAGGCTGAAGAGCATGGCCTGCACCAGCAAAACAATCGGCACCCACTGGTAGTACCTCTGGTACTGCCGCTCGGCGTCCGGACCCTCCCCGTCCACCCCTTGATAGACCACCTCGACCCCCACCTCCTTGTCCAGCGCGTTCGGAAGTGTATACGTGTTTTGCATCAGGCAGTAAGAATTCAGCACCCCGCTCGGAAACGACTTGACTATAGTGAAACACGTGATGGGGTCCAACAACTTGTACACAAAGGACATGAACACGGTGATGGCCAACATGTATACCGTGTAGTGGTGGTGGAGACGAAAGCAAAAGTCGTCGATGACAAACCCTGGGCTGATCACCTTGCGAAAAACGCTCACTATGTACGAGTAAGCTCCCAGTTCCGCCATCGTCCAATTCTTTTGAAACAAGCAATCCTTATATCGAAAATCACATCCACATCAGTTTAACGCCATTTCACCTTTGCGCATCCTATCCCTTAAAAAATCATTATCGTCACATATATATCTAAACTGCCATATCTCCGATTAGTGCTGGCAACTTGTTCAAACAATTAACGACTTTGGAAGCAATTATCAAACGACATTTTCGCATTTACGAGTCTACCCAATTTATAAATTCCATTCCATTCATTCTTTCATTTTCTCAATCATGCACATGCGTGCACCTTCAATGTTTCCTTCAAATGTATCCTAAATCATATATTGGCATCAAGGTATACGTAGTTGTATTCAATTCCCAAGGCTAGCTGTCTTGTGCCAATCAGAATTTTTTAACTCTCAACCACTATCGTCGTTTCGTGCATACACAACCACTATCATGGGGTCCCAAAAGAACCTCAACTTTAAAAAATCTTAAAATATAAAAAAAACATGCTTTACATTACGTTTAACCACTTCAATTGTTTTACATATCGGCTAGCATCTGTTATTTTTTTTGTGGCATATATTGCCACAAATTGTTTGCAAAACAAGAGAACATAGTATAAACAGTTATATATATATGAACATATAAAGTAATGCATAGTAAATACTATCGTAGGGTCTTGTGAGACCCTAAATTCCGAAAAGTGGCCCATATTACAGGAAATTGGGCCTCTGTTCACATCAACATCCAAACGAGAAATTTTCCAAGATATATGATGCTTGGGGTCTTTTAAAACCGCCGTAGCGACTCCTAGTGAGTAGTCATAGTCATAGTGAGACCCCACGATAGTGGTTGCGGATTAAATTATGGCACTGTTTCCATATACGGCCCACAATGTTTCCTTGTACAGCAAAAAAAAAAAAAATAATAAAAAAATACTGCAATTAAACAAAGTGGCCAACAAAAAATAACAAAAATAAGATAAATTGCCCCAATTTGCACAAACAAAGTCGAATTTGCCTAACAATAAACAACTTTGTTTAAGACGGGGGAAAAAAATGAAACTCGCAATGCAGAAACAATTGATTCGTTATACGGCGTTACGTCCAACTTTTCCAGAACGTATCTAGGCCGTAAAGCGAGGTATAGGGGTAATTGCAATGGGGTGTGACCTCTTATTACAAATACTGTCCCACAGAATATCACGGTAATCCGTACATTCTGCTGCCAGTATCTTTCCCTTACTTCCATGTTTCGCCAACGCCCTCCAATGGCATGTGCGGTATAGACTTTCAGTATCTTATCGCAATCTATCCGACCTTTGCCGAATGCAGTTTGCCACACACTCAACTTCGCACCAACTTTTGCATCGGCCATGGTGCTCTCCTTTTTCCTCGACTTAAGTGCCTACTTCCAGCCGGATGTGATCACCGACGACCTGGTCTTCCGGTTGCACTACAACCTGACTTCCATCCTCCTGCTGGCCTTCGCCATCATCGTGTCCACCGAGCAATTCATCGGGGACCCCATCAGTTGCATCGCGGCGACCAGGGGCGAAACTCCGCTCAACCTGCTGGACAACTACTGTTGGTCCCACTCCACCTTCACCCTGCCCAAAGCCTACAACAAGCCCATGGGATGGGGAGAGCAAGAGTTGGCCTACGACGGCGTGGATATTCAGTTGGACGGTGACGATGTAATCTACCACGCCTATTACCAATGGGTCTGCTTCTTCCTGTTCCTGCAGGCCATGCTCTTCTACTTCACCAGGTACCTCTGGAACAACGCCTACGGCAACGGCTTACAGAAGCTTCTCGACAAGAAGGACGTCCAGGGCTTCGCGACCTACCTCAACGACACCTTCGGTCGCCACTGGGGGATGGTCGCCACCTACTTCCTGTGCCTGTTCCTCAACGGCGGCAACGCCATCGCCCAAATGTACTTCACCGACGTCTTTCTGCGTGGACAATTCCACACTTATGGACCGGACGTGCTCAACTTCCCGTTCGTTCCCCAACTCAACCGCACGGACCCGATGGTCAAGGTCTTTCCGCTGGTCACCAAGTGCAAGTTCCCTCGCTACGGGTCCGCTGGAAGCGTGCAAATACACGACACCCTGTGTGTTCTTCCAGTCAACGTCATCAACGAGAAAATCTTCGTCTTCTTGTGGTTCTGGTACGCGGCGCTGGCCTGCATCTCCCTCGTTTGGATCGCATGCCAACTGACTCTCCTGTTCCACGTGTGCCGCCTCGTGGCCATACAGTTCCAAAAGACCGAAGAGGTCAAGTACATGCTCAAAAACGTCCTGGCCAAATGCAATATAGGAGATTATTTCTTGCTGCGCATAGCTCAGAAAAACTATTTGGCCACCGACTTCAAGGCTCTGGTCGCCAAGCTGGAAAGTCTCTTGGAGACCCAAAAGCAAGACGCACTGCAGCCGTTGCTACCAAAAACGGATTATCCTGAATCAAACACCCGAGAAATTGACAAGAATTTGAGAAGGACGACACGAAATTACGTGAATAGCACATTTGTCCCTTAGGGGACTGCTGAAAAACTTGCCCAACTTTCAACCCATAACTATATATAGAAACCAAGCTTCCTTTCCATGGAACTTGCCAATGATGGAATTTTTGTCTATGATATTAAGCGATCAACGTAAACAACAAATAACGCAGAGCCTACTCTCGATAACATTCCATAAAGTTATAAAAACAGTAGATAATAGAAGCCTCTTTAACCTATTACTAATTATATTTGTTTTTCCCCCCACTTCAAATGCTGCTATAGACGAAACTTGACTTTGAAAAATTGCGCTAATCTACAATTTCTGGGTCGTTTAATTCACATTTTGAAATGGAGATTAATCAAGTTTATTATCATCTATTATCTAGTACATATTTTTCCTTATCGAAACACTAACTGCTCAATGATGCAATAAATTCATTCCTTCGTATTCATGCTTATCAAATTATTATCGACGTGTGCAAAATTATTAAAACAAAACTCACATTTCTATACCTAATTTTATACAAAAAGTCTAAAACTAACTGCAATAAAGCAATTTTAAAGAAAACGTATTTTTTTGTGTGTTTTCAGTAAACCTACACAGTAGAACCTGTCTCAATGCATACGCTTGAAACCGTGAAAAATATGCTTTTAGAGAGGTTATACATTTACACAGCTTCTACTGTAGTAGCCTGGCTCCCTTTTTTAAACTAATCATTAAAAGCATCATATTTAAGACTTATCCCATATACTAATAACGACGCTTCTCGAGTACCGATCATTTCATTTGTCTTATAGTTTCGTCATTGTAAATTTAAGTGGTTCAGGAATTGCTTCTTTATCAGATAGCTATATCTACCGCATTATCTTTGAAATACCTTCGTGTTGTTCAAACAGCAATGATAAGCTCATTGTCGACACGTTATTCAACAGCTACTGAAACTAACTTTAGTCTTCGTCTTCGAGATGGACGCCATACAAAAACTACCATCATTTCTCAAAGCAAACAACGTCAGCACCGACAACTGGGTCTTCCGTCTCCACTACCAGTTCACGGCCACCCTTCTCGTATTATTCAGCATCGTCGTCGTGTCGGACCAGTTCTTTGGCGACCCGATCAATTGCATGACGACGCTGCCTTACGATGACGGAATTCCAGAAGATGTCATCAACAACTTTTGCTGGATTCACGCCACCTACACTTTGCCCAAGGCGTTCGACATCCCCGTGGGCCAGCAGGTGGCTCACCCTGGCGTGGCCAACCGACTTCCCGATGATAAGGTCGTCTACCACGCCTACTACCAGTGGGTGAGTCTCTTCCTCTTCCTACAGGCCATTCTGTTCTACACGCCGCGCTACCTCTGGAACCAGACGGATGCGGCCAAACTGATTAGCGTTGTACCCCTGGCAGACAACCTGGTGGACGGCGAGGGCACGCACACCTGCCAGCTGCTAACTTACGTCCTCTGCGAAGCCCTCAACCTGACCAACGTGGTCGGCCAGATGTTCTTCACCGACCGCTTCTTGGGCAACGAGTTCACCACCTACGGCACGGAAGTCATCACCTTCGCTTCCACCAACCAGGCCAACCGCACCGACCCCATGGTCAAAATCTTTCCCCGCGTCACAAAGTGCACCTTCAGACAGCACGGTCCCAGCGGTAGCATTCAGAACCACGACACCCTGTGCGTGCTTCCCATCAACATCATCAACGAGAAAATCTTCATCTTTCTCTGGTTTTGGTACATCATCCTGGCCGCCGTCACCCTAGGCATGGTGCTCTTCAGGATCGTGCTGCTGGTCTCCAACAACCTTCAGACCTTTCTTCTGGGCCTGGGGCTATCGGTAGAAGACCGAGATATCGTGAAAGAGATACGCAAAAAATGCAGCATCGGAGACTGGTTCGTCTTAAGTCTTTGGAAGAAAAATCTTATGGTCACCCAATTTGCCCAATTGATCAACGATTACCACGAGAAGAAGACAACTTGAGAATGCCCATGTCCAAACGTCAAACGTCATGTACTAGTACGTCTGACAAATCTCAAAAAGTCGTTTTCTTTAGCAAGATCTTTCTACAAGAAGAGGTACATCTATACCAGTCCTGTGGACCTGCTTACGAATCCATCATCTCCATGGAAATTAGCATCGCAAGTAACGATAAACTAATCAGTGACATTTACTAAATACTTATTAAATAAAATATTATTTAAACAAAACTATTGGTGCCTTCATTTTCAAACCTTTTTAACTTGCTGAATTCCATTTGAAGGTGCCATGGATTTTAATATCTGACATGGGCCAGCTTGAACGATGTTAAATGCCAAATTTTGTTCAGTTTAATGACTTATCTTTGTGTAAACTTCAATTTGCTTACAGGCGCACTGACCATTTACTGCTTGCCCTCAAAAAAGAATATTACGAATTAGAGGTAAGTTAAAAATAATTTCATATTATTTTTGCATATAGTCTCTGCATTTATGTTCATACACACGTCATCCCCTTCCTAAATACAAGTATACTAATCACATGTTTAACATATAACGGAAATTACATACTCAGTTTTATAATCTATCGACTATGCCGAATGGTTTAAAAAAATACGTAATTTCAACATTTAACAAACAGCTATAAAATTTAAATTCCAACGACAATTTACAACATCTTTTCCGATTCTATATTCAACTGGAGCACTACAGTGGAATCATTTAGTCAATCTTTTTATGACCAGTGTGGAACACATTTATAAAGGCTAATTGCGACATTTGTAAATTTTTCAAATAGCTTAATAGTTCCAGACAACCAGTAAGATGAATGATCAGCATGACTAATGTAAATCGGACATTGATGGGGAAAGTTTGGTTTAATTGCGATACTCCGTTTGTCTGCACAAAACAAGGGAAATCCCGACATCATTATCGCTCAAGTGTACGTATTTTTACTGTTAATTTGCACTCAAAGATTGTATCAGGGGCATCAAAATCATTTAATGTGAGAATTGCCAATTTCACTTGTTTTAAAATTCAAAGCTATTTGTTATAAGTTAACAAAATAACTAAGCACGTTTATAAAACTCTAACAATAGTTAAATACTTTCATTTGTGTGTATTGGTGGCACTATAGTGTTTCTTAATTAGTTTCTGTAAAATGGTGACCTTCTGTTCATCCTTCTGTGCGATTTCGATACCAAAATAAAAGGTTTTTACTTCAAATATTAAACTTTTCTAAAACTACAGGCCCTTTTCAACCTATGGTGTGCTTGAGACAAAGAGGTTTGGGGCACAACAGTGCATTTGAGTTTTTAGAACATGCAACAGTTCTTTTTCTTTTTCAGTTATGTTAGGATGAAGCAGAATAAGCTGAAATTTATATTCTTTGTAAAGAAAGGACCACGCGTTTGAAATTTCATGATACACAAGACATAAGCGTGGTTACAAAAGTTGATGTCATGCTGAACCTTCCCCCACTTTTTTCTGTGGAGGAAGGTAAAGATTGCGGGAAATCTACAAATTTTGCATTCATGTTAGTGTGGAGTAATCCCTTGTATCATTTTTTTAAAAACAGTGCACAATCCTCAACAGGACAGCATGGAGAGTAGTATAATAACAAATATTTTTCTTATCACATTACTAAAAGTAATAAGAAAATATGTTCAACACTGTGCACAATATTCACAATAGTATAAAGTAACTTTGTGAATAACATACGTTGTTTAAAGGTTTGTGAATAATTTTTAAAATAAAAAGATGAAAAATGCCCCATTCCTACCTATTATCCCCTATATTTTGTTTACGTCACGCTCATCACTGTAAATATATAGGAAATTAACGTTATCTGGAGACCAACGCAGGTACTGAATTAAATAAAATAAAAATTTGGGTTACAAATCCAACATTCTTCGAAGATAAATTCTAACAATCAGTTAGGTTTTTTTTTTCTCTTAGAATTTTCTTTTCTTTTTCCAATCTTTTTTAAAACTTTTTCGGAAGGTTTTCAAACACAAGTATGAAAAATTCTATCTAAGATTCTATCTAAGACTAACATGAACAAAATTTCTCCATTTTCTTATTGGCATTTTTGGAATCTTATTTTTCATTCTTTGACATATCCGACATTGGATGCCCTACATTAGAATGACAAATGGGCCAGTATCATTTTAAGATTGCCTTGTGTGCGTTTATAAATTAAAACGCACAACACCACCCATGACTGGAGACCCCCTGAGTCGGAGTCATGCAATTTCAAGTAAATTTCTTCAACAAAAAAAAATTCACAACTAAAAAATGTTAACTAATCTAACCTAACCTCCTAACCTAACTCAGAAGAATAAAAACCAACTGATTGATGTTTAGTTTAATAAACCTAGTTGAAAATCTGTTTAGTTGAACATTACATAGTTTTAAATCCTTTAGTTGTACCATTTTAGTTGAGTAAATTTAGTTGAAACTGCCTGCTACCGCCTGTGGGTCAAACCCCAACATTATGAGTATCCAAGAAACACTCTTGCACACAAGTTGCACCATGCAACAAGTACTCTGTCAGAGGCTGAGCCAGTGAATAATATGCCACCTACTTGACCTGACGAGGACAATTTCTAAACAACCACTGGTCAAATTTCGAGCGCTGATTAATCATGGTGATTTCTGCAACTACATTGTGTAACGACAAGTCATCCACAATCAACTTCGCATTGCAACAGAGAACCAACGTAACAAGACAAGGGAACCCAGCACATTAAATCCGATTCAACACTCAAACAAATCCATGATGTACTTTCTTTTATACCACCGGTACAATTATGAACAGAACGTAAAGAGAATACTTCAAATATTGCTAAGACAGGGTCAAGCTATATAAACAATTAACCAGAAATCAGTATCAAATAAAATTGCAAGTTGTAATCAGCAATACACTTGTTTCGAATAATGTACCAAAATGAGATCAAAGAATCGGCGAGTGCGTGATCATATGGAAAAAAATACATCCTTCCTTTTTGAACCAGACAGCCCTTACACCCGAGACGAAACAAACTTGCATTTAATTTTCCAGACGCACCTGCACGACCTATCCAGCATGTCATTCCATATCTCGCAATATTGATTTAAAAGCAACTAGATACTAAAGTATTTACACGCAAATAAGAAAGAAAGCAAACATGTTAAGCTTCCTCCTATGCCCGCACGTAGCATGATATTTTTCGTAAAACATTCTTTAACGACCCACCGGTATTAGGTTGAAAGATACAAACTGCAAACATCATACGTATATTGAACTTAGTGCTACACCTACAAAATTGGTAACAATAACAATTTGTATGCTAATCCACCATGCAATAAGATATTATTGCCATGAATGGTCAATAATATCGCAATACCCAATGTAATTTTTAAACGATGGTTTGATTACACACCCCCTTTGCAATTGCATGACAAAGTTTTAAATTGCGAAAACTAAGCAACTTAACACAACACAAGAAAGTACATATGCTGCAAAGGATTTTAAAGACTATTCTTTATATCACGGTGTAATATTTGTCTAACAATGAACATTTTCTTTAACAAATATATTTAAAATTGCATTTAATTGCTTAATTTGTATAATTTGGAAAAAATTATATTGGGTACTGCAGTATTATGCCCCGTAACTGGTAGTATTACAGCATATATATATATATTAGGCAAGCATTACATGTAGAAAATACTAGGCTATCATACTTTTCCCTCCTTCACTGTCATCCCTCAAAAAGGGATTAGCATAGTCTTCAACTCTAGATGTGAAAATTCAAATTTAATGACCTGAAAAAGCACATTTTCTGCACTGTCATGACCGAAAATTTGTAGAATTTTCAGAAAACGGTACTCTTTTACTTAATTTGCCTGGACTTGATATCACTTCTGCCTTGCCCCTGCGCATTTTTCCTTAAATTTGCTGCTGGTAAGGGGCCTTCCAAAGATCCTGGCTTGGGACCCAGCCTGAAATGTGGGGGGAATGAGTTCGACATGTCAAAGTTGTTCGCAATCCATCGCACATGGCTCATATACGAGTCAACAATTTTTAACAATTACAGTGGACTCCCTCTATCTGAACACTCTCTAATGTGATCGCCCCAGTAATATCATGAGCACATTTCGACGGTCCCGGGAAACTCCATAGACTTAACATAAGATGAACTCTCTGTATTATGAATACCTTCTGATCACCCCAGTTTTACGAACGGTACTTTTGGTCCCCGTTGAACCTTTGCCTCTCGGTAAACTGAACGCGTGCAATCAGCATTCGGGGAATTCCCTGATTTATGGAAAAGTTCGTAATTGGAATCGATTTCTCCCATTGAAATTAACGTAAATTCAAAGTACAGAAAGGAAATAAGTAGAAGAAAGCAGTTTAATTACAAAAACAAAAGACATGTTGTCAGGGCAAGTCCGTTTATGTGATCACATTTATATGGTCCACTGTGATCCTCGTTTTTATCTTAGAAAAATTGCGTTTTTACCTTAAGAAAATCGCGGAAAATTGGCGGATTCGGATTGAAATTTGGAAAATTTGTCGAATTTCGGGGAACGGGGATCTATCCCCATGATTTCTCCCCCATATATACGGCCTTGTATCAGGGTGATGTTTTTCAATAAAAGCCTGCACTTCACCCCACTTGCTGAAAATGTCCTTTATTTCAGCAATTGAAGTAGGGGGCGTTGCTGTACACAGGGTTTTGTTCCATTCGTAAATCGAAACAACAAGGGGTGTTCGTAAATAGAGGTTCCACTGCATGTAATAAGTGTATCATTATTTAATCATTAAAGCATTCTTCCATAGTCTATAAACTCACTATGTACATGTATATTTTCCAATTTCCCTCCTTAACGAACACCCCCCATTATCTGAACACATTTCGGTCGGTCCCATGAGTGTTCACAATAGAGAGAATCCACTGCACTTATCATTTCATTTTGACAAATACAAATTTGGAAAATTCTCTAGGAAACATGTAAACACTTTCATTTCGTGAATGTCAATGCCAAGCCACGACCAATGGTTTTTCCAGACATGCGCCCTATCTCCCAACTTGCACCAATGATAGAAAAGTGCCATCTTTCTTATCTTGCTTACTTTCCACGAGATCCTTTGAAGGATCTCAGAAGGGTTACTTTCGCTCTAGCAAGAAGCAGAAAAACATTGCCGAAAATCTATCAACATGCTTTCTGCCGTGACCGCTTTAAAGGGCCTGGCCAAGGTGCGCGGCTTGTCGGCCGCCACCGAGAACTTTGTCTTCAAGCTTCACGGCCAGCTTACCTGCCTGATGCTAATCATCTTCAGCGTGCTCATCACCATGGATGCGTTTTTCGGCCAACCCATCGACTGCTTCACCTCCGTGGACAAAGAGTACCCCCAAAACTTCCTCAACAACTACTGTTGGATGCACGCCACCTACACGGTTCAAGACGCCTACGACAAGAAAGTGGGTGAGATGGTCATCGCCCCGGGGGTGGACAAGGCTGGACCGAACGACCAGCGCAACTATCACTCCTACTACCAGTGGGTGAGTTTCTTCCTCTTCTTCGCCGGAGTCAGCTTCTACATCCCGCACTACGTCTGGAAAATTCTGGAGGGGAAACGAATGGAAAAGACCCTGCTGGGACTCAACGAGGTCGTGTCCAACGACGACAACGAGCGCGAAGCCAACGTCCACAAGCTGGCCGAGTATCTGAAACGCAGCCGGGGTTCTAACACCGTCTACGCCCTTTCGCACGCCGTCTGTGAGTTGCTCAACTTGGTGATAGCAATCTCCCAGATCTTCGTGACGGACGCCTTCCTGGGTGGCGAGTTCACAGAGTACGGCACAGAGGTGGTGGCCTTTGGCCGCACAGAGTTCACAAACCGTACCGACCCCATGGTCAAGCTCTTCCCGCGGGTGGCAAAGTGCACCATATACAAGTATGGGCCTTCTGGCAGCCTCCAGAACAATGACGTCCTGTGCGTGCTGCCCATCAACGTCGTCAACGAGAAAATCTTCATCTTCATCTGGTTTTGGTACATCCTCCTGGCGGTAGTCGGCGTCCTGGCCTTCGCTTACCGCATCTTCCTCGTCATCTGCAGCCAACTACGTCTGATGGTGCTACGCTGTGGGTGCCGTCACGCCGACACCGCCATCATGGAGAGCCTGGTGCTGGACCGCATGGACGGCTATGCAGACTGGTTCGTCATGCGCATGATTGAGAAGAACATAAACGCCAAAAACTTCTGCGACCTGGTCACAGAGCTTGGCAGGGTGACGGATTCGAGGGAAATCTGTTTCGCACGGTACCCCTCCGAGATCACGACGGCCTACGCGAATGGAGACGCCATGCCCGTGGAGACCACCACGAGATTGTACGGACACGCCAAATACAGGATTAACAACGGCAAGCTCACCTGAAATCAAAATGCCCTCGCACTGGGGCCGGATTGGTTTGCAACAATTCAAACGTTCGCCTAACTGTGGTGGTTTTCAAACTTGTGTTTTTTAAATTTAATTACCATGTACAATTATGAACATGGATTTTACACTGTTTTATCCTACAACTTTTTCTTGCATGTGACTTTTGACTAATTTGTTCTGCAACATTCACTATCATTTTTTATATTAAAATTGCAATGTGCATGTCATTATACAGATAATACCATCCCCAATTTCCCCATTACCCAATTTCGAATTTGCTACTCGTCTATATCACAATTTACATGTATTTGCACAGGTCATCAAAGACTCGCAACGCTTTTGTGTATTCCCACATCCATAGGAATAAAACTGATGCGACGAACAATCGAAACGACCAATGAACTCTGGGAACAAGGAACGATATATACTGTTTAATTATTGCACGCAACTTCAATATACTGTGACTATTGCATCTTCGAATAATGGATCAATAAAGTTTTGCAAAAACACAAACGAATTTTAAAGCTCGTCAACTTCTCACATGCATTAAAAAATTATACCTGTAATAAGGCATATTTCAATTTCATATTTATTACCTTATCGCCGCTGGGGTAAATGTACTTTCATTTGCCCGTGCCATCAACAAAATATTGACCAAATTCACTTAAATGCAAAAAAAATCGGCTCACCTGCATGAATCAAGTGAAAATGTGTTTTTTTTTTAAGAGCTTATCGAAATCATTAAAAAAAGAGTCAAGCAGAGATGCAGACATTAAATTGCAGGTTTTTTTGGGGAGGTTACAGGAAAAGTAAAGTAAAAATTTAAGGAAATATCCAGTCAACTGCATGCATGGAGATTTCCGTTTTTCATAATCTATTTGCGGAGCTTTCCTCCTCTTTTTATGGTCAAATTTTGTTAATGTCACTTGCATGGTATTAATGAGTGACGAGGTGTCTAGCCAAGCCTAGATCCCCCCACATTCTTGGCCGATCTGGCTTGAATGTTCCATTTATTTAGCCATTTCACCCTGTGGGCAAGGATGTAATCATGCTAACAAATAACCAGGCTCGGGACTCAGCCCGTCTTGCCTGTCCACGGGAGTATGTTTTGTTTAAGAGGGATTACATCCCAATCCTTTTCAATGGGTGGGTTTACAAAGATATTCACAGTTGAATAAGGGGTGAGAATTGTTTAGGGTGGATTGATGGATCAGCAAGGGGCTCCGCTTGTCCTTTTTCACTTTGAAATGGTAGATTTTTAAAAAATTAATATAAAAGTTTGAAAAATGTTCGTGCATGCAAAAATTCACAAAATTTAAAAAATATACTATTTTAAAGTGAAAAATGACACGATCAGCACCTTGCTGATTTATCAAGCTATTTTAAACAATGGTTATTTTTAATAAATATCTTTTTTTTTTGTTTGACGGCGAGTATCTTTGCAAATTCGACTCATTGAAAGGGATAGGGTTGTAATCCCCCTTAAGCAATTATATCATTTTGTTTCAGTGGGTTGATGTGCTCTCTTTTAGGTCGTGATTTTTGTTCTTTTTTAAATTTTCATTTTTCCATCTTGTTATGTTTATCCTTACCTGTCGCTTTTACCTTCTTTTTTTTCTTCTTTTCTTCATTTTCTTACCTTACCATCCACTTCTGTTCTTCTTTTCCTTCGTTCTTGGTACTTCTTTTATATCTTCGTTTCTTCTTATTCATACTTAACTGTTCTGCATTTCTTCATCTTAACCGACATTCTTTTTTACTTGTTTTCTTCTTTCTTTAACCCAGTCGTCCTGCCTTTTTTGTTCTTCACATTCTTACCATCCACCTCGCTTATCTTCATGTGTTCAACTTCATTTCCCTTCTTCATTTCTTCACTTACCTACCCTTCTATTCAAATTATGTGTGTCTTGGATTGAATGTCAGCACTAGCCAGAGGAATTATCTGAGCTATCTTCGGGTATGGAGTCAGCTGTATGCAAGGAAAAATAGTTTTTCTTCTTTTTGCACCTAAAAGGGAATTTCCCTTTTTCCAGCAGCCATGGCAAGCTCCATGGTAAGCTCGTCTCCAGCTAGTAGTAGAACAGATAGTCCCCACTCTTAAGAGAGAAAGGGCTACCTATAGCTTTTGCTTAATTGACCATCTCTGCTAAGACGTGGCCAACGTAGTGGGCTTAGTTAATTATCAACTCCTTACACAAAATCTCCCCCTCTGCACCAACACTTTAGATTCAAGACTCGTGTTGCCTTACAACAATTTCCCCCGGTTATTACCCTTATTATTACATTAAAATTTTTTTCACAATTTTTGCATTTCACCAAACGATCAAGAAAACTACTTTTCCATAAGGAGGTTGTACACAATTTTGTTACTGTGTATAATGAAACATCCAAACAATGTTTGGTGCGTGTTTCCATTTCGATACAGACAAATGTCAAGTGCAATGTGCATGGAATGCAACATTTTTCACCATTTCATTTTTAAAATTATTCACAACCCATAAAATGTAACAATTGTTATTCATAAATTTACTTTATGCTATTTTGAATAGTGTGCATATTGTTGAAAATATTTTCTTATTACTAGCATAAGAAAAATAATTTAAATTAAACTACTCTCCGTATTCTCTCATTACTCTTGCATGTAGCAGGAATGGAACACATTGTAGGATGACTGGGACACTGTTTTTAAACTTTTAAAAAGAAGATACAAAGGATTATGCCACACTAAATTAATTTCTTGGATTTATTTGCAATAATAACAACCCACTATTGAAAATTAACTAACATCGATGCAAAAAAGCTGAGGGAAGATTTAGGGTGATACCAACTTTTGTAACCATGTTTATGTCTTGTGTATCAGGAAATTTAAAACTCATGGTATTCTCCTTTTTTCGCAAAAGAATATATATTTCAGCTTTTTCAACTTCATACCCACATTATTTTTCATGGCAAATCTGACCAACACAAAATCACCAGCTTTAACATCAGCAGAAAAAACAACTGTTTGCACGTGCGAACTGCACATGCTAAAGTTTTAAAAACACGAAAATTCCAGCAACAGGGACTGTCCCATTCCTACTGCATCATTGCATCTCAAACATCCTGCCATTCAGTCTTTGTCTCAAAAACGTCGTAGGATTAAAAAAGGATAAAAATCCGATTGCTAACATCTAATAATATCATAACCACCAAGTGGATTTAAGGGCACCACATGACTCAGCACGTATCATAATTATCCAAACCGCTATTAGTGTAATTAAAAAGAAAACGTTTCCTCTATAAACTATACTTTTACAAAGTGAAATCCTTCTTTTTAATACTGAAATCACACTTTTCCTTCCCATATTCTTGTGTTTCATCAGAAGGCCACCATTTTACACAAACAAATGCAGGACCACAAGTGTCAAACTTTTTAACATTTCAAATTTCAAATTATTGGCAATGTCCCATTCCTACCCACTCTCCCCTACTATATATCTTACATATCTTGTATCTTTGTTTCCATGAACAAAGGAACTGATAAGAATTCACAATTATCACAAAACTTGACACCCACTTCTTTAGCGCTATGTATATACGGTCACCTAATAGGCGCCACAAAATTCAGATGGGGCATACATAGTTGGTACCGTATTTTACGGACTATAACACCCACTTTTTCTTCGAAAAAGTGCCTCCAAAATTCAGGTGCGTCTTATAGTCCGTAAAATACGGTATGGGGGAAATGGGGTCCAGAATCTTGGTGTGGAATAATTTGGCCATGTGTCTAAGATCGCCAGCGTTATGCAGAACCCACCAGAGCAGAGAATTGGCCAAGGTGAAATAGAAATCGCATTTTACCTAAGAAAAATTCCACCTTTTAAAGCAGAAAAATGTTCTTTTCCCATACTGGTATTCCACAAAACTTCCCAAACTTAGCTTTAAACATCAAAAAACCCTAAACATAATCATCTCGACAGCTACTCTCAAAATTCGAACAGTAGCCCACGCATTTTTGGACGTGCTACCTTGAAAACTACTATACAAAGCATCTGGATAGTTTTTCTCACATTTAGAAAAATGGCGTTTTTTATATCAGAGGTAAACCACAGTGGACTTTCTTAAAATTTGCTGATAACAACTATGTTCTCACATTTTTCCAACAGTTGTTGACCTTATAAATGAACCAATAAAATAAAGTCAAATATACCTATCTCGATTCCAAAGTAAACAGCTAGTTTGCTATGTATAAAAGAGCAGTTCAAACTAAAAATTTATATTTATAAAGTGACACCCCCACACAACCAACTTTCAACCGTGCAGGATATCAAACGCCCGCCATGTATTCCGCGGTAAGCTCGCTCAAAGGCATCATAAAGCTAAGTCAGATCACCATCGACAATGCAGTCTTCAAGCTTCACACCAAGCTGTCGGTTCTCATTCTCAGCGTGTTCAGCGTGATCGTCAGCACCAACCAGTTTTTCGGCGACCCCATAGACTGCTTCACGTCTCACTCAGCCGAGTTCCCCGGCAAGGTCCTGGACAACTACTGCTGGATCCACTCCACGTACGTGCTGCCGTCTGCCTTCCACAAAGTGGTGGGCAAGGAGGTGGTCAGCCCGGGCATCGACAAGCACTTGGAGGGCGACGACAAGACCTACATCAGCTACTACCAATGGGTGTGCTTCTTCCTCTTCTTCGCCGCCGTGCTCTTCTACCTGCCAAAGTTCATCTGGAAGTCCATCGAGGGCAAAAAGATCGAGCAACTCATGCTGGGGCTCAACAGCCCCATCCAGAACACCCAGGCGGAAAAAGAAGGCAAGATCAACAAGCTGGCTAGCTACCTCAACCAGAGCCTGGGCCACAACTGCTGCTACGCCTGGGGCTTTGTCCTGTGCGAGATCCTCAACTTTGCCAACGTGGTGGGCCAGATCTACTTCACAGACACGTTTCTGGGAGGCGAGTTCACCGAGTATGGCACCGAGGTCATCCATTTCACGCAGATGGAGCAGATAAACCGCACCGATCCCATGATCCAGGTGTTCCCGCGCGTCACAAAGTGCACCTTCCACAAGTACGGTCCCTCCGGCTCCATCCAAAACCACGACGCCCTTTGCGTGCTGCCCATCAACATCCTCAACGAGAAAATCTTCATCTTCCTCTGGTTCTGGTACATCATCCTCTCCGTCATCAGCGGTCTGTCTATCCTCTACAGGATCGTGCTGCTCGTGTCCAGCCACGCCCGCTTCTTCGTCATGTACACCAGGTGCCGCTACGTCAACAAGAATGACCTGGAGAACATCCTGGCAAAGTCAAACTACGGAGACTGGTTCGTCCTTAGCCTGCTGGAGAAGAACATCAACACCATGCACTACGTGGACCTTATCGAAGAGCTCGACAGGCAGTTGGTCAAGAACGATTTCAACTACGAGAAAGCCTCCACCAAAAGCGCATAACTTTGGTTCTTTTGGTGGAGGGTTGTCCTCAAATTGGAAATTAGTACATATAGAAAAATCGTGCCCCTAAAAGGCTTTTTTTGTTGTTGTTGTTGTTGTTGCAGTCATGTCTTTTCTACTCATTTGAACCATTTTGTAATATAGTTTTACTATGAAACAATATTACTCGTGTATCAAGCATCACGTATCATGTATCGCACGCGTATATATGTATATTGTAAAATATTATCGATACACAGTTCAATAATATACGCGATGATGTGTTTCAAAACATTGTTCTTTACACATATTGCATTTTGCCAACAATTTTATACACGACAATTTTCATATTTTGTACTTTTCTAAATAAAAACGTTTAATAAATTCTACATACTGTATAGTCACCATGTCTGTACTTTTTAAATGCATGTAATTATAAGCCTCATGTTCACCAATGCACGGTTATGCAGTATAGTCAAACATCGTTATGACCAGCTCGCTTAATGCCAAAAACTAAATTTGCAATCCCAATCCCTGATTATAGCCAAATAATATTAATTTAACTGTTTAACACAAAGTTTCGGCTAATCCAAACACATTTCAGAGTCCCTCAACAAGGTTAGGCCCCGGTCTAATAAAAATACTTCTGTTTTCGGACACTCTTATTCAAAATTCTAGAATTTTTTTCTTACCTTTTTTTAAATGTCGTCAACGGTGGTCATGTTGAAGTAGTAGTTGTTGTTGTTGTTGTTGATGATAGTTTTAAATGACGTCATCGGTGGTCATGTTGAAGTAGTAGTTGTTGTTGTTGTTGTTGTTGATGATTGTTTTAAATGTCGTCAACGGTGGTCATGTTGAAGTAGTAGTTGTTGTTGTTGTTGTTGCTGCTGCTGCTGCTGCTGATGTTTTTGCGATGTCTCCAGCCTCTAATTTAGGCTGCTGCTGTTTTTGCGATGTCTCCAGCCTCTAATTTATGCGCCTGCCATTGTCTCATGACTCTTCGGTATCTCCTGTAAACAACAAAAAAAATTACTTTATTAACATTTCTGAGAATTCCAAACCTCTATCACCCCTAAAGTTCGCCCTGTCACTTTTTGGGACTAGCATTTGTTATAAATTGGTATGCTCATTTTAAATTTTATTAAATTTAGGTGGACAGCGCACTTCACTTTACAACTACCATGTGATTAAAGGGATACCAAGTTGAGCACAGCTCCCAAAAGTGAGCTGAACACGGGAGCAAAATACCAAAAGTCTGCAATATTGTTTATCAATTTCGATTATAAATGTAAACCTTTTTAAATTACAATTATTACACGGGAATTGAGCAACTTTAACAACCTGGCCCCTGGTTCAACGACTTTTCTCTATGATCTTATACAATCAGTTGAACATGTGCTATATATAATTGGCAAGTCTATATGGAAACACAATACGCGGAAAGAAAGCAATGGAAAGGAATTATGGGAATTATGGAAAGGAATTTCGCTAAACTGAAATTTTACGGACATGCACATGCATCAGTTATAACGGAAACATTGCAAGCTAGTTTTTAAGGTGCATTTACGCAACCTTATGGAAAAATAGATGATGACAAAGTGAAATACTGATAGTAAATTAGTAATAGACTAATAATCTGAGGTTACTGTTATCCCTGATCATATATTTACAACTAAAAGGTAACCATTCAATGAATTGCAAATTCACTGTAAACTTACAAACTGATATGCATTGTTTTTCTTTGATTGCAAACTGATTTAAAAGTGCATACATCAGCAACTATAAATCCAGTCATTTTTTTATGTTGTAGTGCTGTCTTAACTTTCCAGTTAGTGTTTTCTTACCTTTTTTTTAAATGTCGTCAACGGTGGTCATGTTGAAGTAGTTGTTGTTGTTGTTGTTGTTGTTGTTGTTGTTGTTGTTCTTGCTGCTGCTGCTGCTGATGTTTTTGCGATGTCTCCAGCCTCTAATTTATGCTGCTGCTGTTTTTGCGATGTTACCAGCCACTAATTTATGCTGCTGCTGTTTTTGCGATGTCTCCAGCCTCTAATTTATGCTCCTGCCATTGCCTCATGACTCTTCGGTATTTCCTGTAAACAACAAAAAAATTACTTTATTAACATTTATTAACAATTGTCGTTTTCAATGGGCAATTTAAATTAATTAAATCGTGAATTCGGCGAAATTTCATAATCGTATTGAAAATAATTCATTCTCAACATACACGAAGATGATGCAGTTTTAACTATTTCAGAAGATTTTTGGATCTCGTAATATTCAAACCGATCCTTTTTAGAAACCATGCCATGCTAATGGGTTTGCAATCAATTTTTGCTGATAAACACACTGCAGCTGCAACTATAATATATGTAATTTAATTTGGATGCAAACTCACTACTAATGTGAAAATTGCCTGTATTTGGAACAAATATCATTACATTGCAATTAGTTTTGCAATTTATTAGTAATCCGTTTTATGTTATGTTCAATGTCAGTGAAGAAAATGTTGGGTAAATCTGAAGAAAATCTCATCTTAAACTCTTTGTGCCATCACAATATTATAAATTTCGCATAGTCCAAACGACGGTCATTTTTTTGGTCACACTCGTTCTGAATTTTTGCTAATTCAGACCTTTTCTTGTTAAAACAGGTCAATATAGTGATTCCTATATTGCTTCCGTAAGACATTACCTACGCTAGTCGAAAAACGTTAGTTTCTGCAATTATAATAAATTTATTCTGTATTTTCTTCTTATTTAACTCCAAAAATAGGCACCTAAAGGTTTAAAGGTTTAAAACAGCTGGCAACCTTGTGGCCATGGTTAAATTTACGATTTTTGGTACATTAATTGTTTTCTGAATTAATATGGAATATATCAAATATATAGTATGTATGTTGGTTCGTTTGGACCTGGACAGTTTCAGATCGTAATCATTGAACACTTTTCGCAATTCCAAAAACAACACCAAAAATTGGCCCAAAGTATTTTAACAATATCTAAAACCGGTGGGTTTTAACCTGGGCAACTACAATTCCCGGCTCGCCTTCCATGACTGTGGTTTTCGTGGGTTTCCACAGTTCTTTCCAGTCATATGCTTGATAGTTCCTCTAAAACACCAAATTGCCAGGTGGGCCGAGTCCCACGATGCATGTGCGCTTACTGTTAAACGAACACTGAACGCAAATTCCAGAAAAATCACCATATCAAGGGATGGCACTTCACCATCTGCCTCAAACCCCTGTCATTGTTTAGAAAGCACCATTTTTGGTGGGTTTTACCATGGTCAACTACTCAATCGATTATTAAATTATCATTCGATTCTAATGATATAATCACGTTTAAAAGATAGGAGACCAACTGAGCGATTATGTGTCGGGAACCTTCATGCCGATACCACAAATGAGGATCTGCTCGCATCCCAGAGTCCCAACTGCTTCAAACGCCCCCATGCAGTGATATGGCCTGACAGCAATCGAAACAGAGCAAAGTGACGCACGGAAGGGAGGTATCGTTACTGTGCTTAAACTCCAGGTCATTACTGCCTAAACTAGGCGACATTGCAGTCCTTGTGGAAGAATTGGGTCCGGACATTGTGGCCGTGGCGGAGACCTGGTTGGACCAAGATTGCCCTGACCCCTTAGTAAACATTGCTGGTTACTACATTCACCGCCTGGACCGACCCTCCCGTGTTGGAGGAGTGGCTATATATGTAAAAGAGAAATGGCTCAGTACATCGATCAAGGTGACCATGGACATTAGTATAGAAGCGTTGACGGTCCAAGTAGATATTGCTACAGCTATCTATCGACCGCCTGGACCTATTTTGGACTGGATCCTTGACTCAATGGTTGACTTTATTCGCCCGACGTACGTCAATATAGTGGCACGCAATTTCAACAGTGACTTCCTAAAAAGTGCCAGTGACAATGTTTTCACTTGCTTTTTCCATGACTTTGATATGTTGCCTGTAATTGGGCAACCTACCCGGATTACCCTGAACCCATCTACTTTGATAGACCAAATTTATGTTTCTAAATCTGCTACATCCGCCCTTACTTCTATGTTTTCTCAGTCCAAGTTGGACCATCTGGTGATCCATCAATCATTCATCATCCCCGTTCGGAGTAACAACAGTCACTACCCATTCAAACAAATGACTTTCAATAATTTTAATTTAAAAAGAGTAAACTGGCCGATCATAAATCACTATCTCAGTAACTTCGACTGGCGTGAAGCCTATTCACTGACTAATCCAGAGGATATTCTACAACTACTAACCGATGTCACAGAAACTACATTAAGAAGAAATTGCCCCATGCAAGTCACCCGGAGAAAAAAATCTGTCCCTTGGTGGTCCAAAGACTTGAACACTCTTTTTATAATGAAGAACAAAACATATCAGGAGATGACACAGGAGATAAAACTTTCAATGCCGCAGTGCGTACAGCCAAACGGAGACGATTTATGGAGGATAACTAATTCCTGTAATGTAAAAGTAAGTGTGACTCCGGATGTGTCTAAGCTACACGAATATGCTAATTATATAACCAATCCTTTGTCACTGCCGGACCATGATGTAGTGTACGAGCGACAGGTCATAAACTGCTCTGAGCACATACGGGTTTGTGCCGATTTTCAACCGATAACGCCTAACGACATCATTAGAGCCTTCAGGGGTACCACAAAAACAACATCGTCCTGGAGCGGAGTTGGGATACCCGGATCTGCTCTGCCCAAGACTATACTGTCCATTCTCCCGATAATTGTACATTTTTTTAATTCAATAATAACCTCACGACACTATCCTTCCAAGTGGAAGAATGCCCTTATCACACCTGTACATAAGAAAGGCTCAAAGAACGTGATGCCTAATTTCAGGCCGATATCTGTGCTGCCTGCTCTCAGTAAGCTGGCGGACAGGAGCATTCTTGCTCAGGCTGTGGACTTGGTGTCCTACAAATTCCTAATAAACCAGTTCGGAGGCGTTAAGAATAAAAGCTCTTTACACCTGATCTACTTGATTTACTATCAGATCTATACTGCACTGAGTGCGAAAAAAGCATATATAGTATGTAAAACCGACGTTTCCAAGGCTTTCGACACCCCAACTAAGAACCACATACAGGCCTCGCTACATCAGTATGGCATCATTGGCGACGCCTGGTTACTTTATAGAGAATATCTCTTAGACAGAACCATTCAGATTCGTGACGTCAGAGAGAATAGAAAGTACCCACTGCAGAGGGGAGTTATCCAAGGATCTACGTTAGGCCCTTTCCTTTACACATTAGTCACAACCGATCTGTTGAATAAACAGTATACAAATCAAGTATACAGTTACGTGGACGATAATTTTATAACATCCCCAACCGAAATTGATAGAACAGCAGAAACAATGAATACCATGGAGAAAGACCTGGATATAATGAGAGACTGGTACATCAGCCACCGCATGCAGCTTAACCCTGAGAAAACCGAAAAAATTGTCTGGACAGAGGCCAAATCAACATCTTGGGAGTTGCCTTCGACGCCCAATTCAACTTTCAGGCGCATATCAACAATACGACAAGAAAAATTCACAGGGTTACATTCCTACTAAAACGTGTGTGTAAGATCTTAACCCCAGTCGAGATGAATATCATCATTAATGCCAAACTTATCCCTATTTTGGCCTATGGTATAATAGTATGGTCCTCTACATCCAAGAATCGATTGATCCCAATCCGAACAGCTTTTAACAGTGCGATTAGAGTGGCGTACCGACTCCCTCGCTTGATTTCCATATCAGACGAGTGTAAGAGGAGGAAAATTATGTCCTTCGCGTGTTTACTACAATGCTCAGATCTGGCTGAGCTGGGCGACTCTATTAGGAATATCTCCCACCCTTTTCACTGGGTCAAGAAGCGCTTAAGAAACAGTGACGCCTCTAGGGCACCTGACCGCCTGAGGTTACATAGCGACCGAATAACGAGCACTCTTATGGACAGGTGTTTCCCTTATAGGGCCTATTCTATTTGGAACGGTTTGCCTCTTGCCTTGCGCGCTAGACTTTTCGATTGTTCGAATTATTCAAGTGCCACATAATAGATTCATTGTGATTGGCCCTCAGCAGTCTCATTTCGGCCCCTCATGTGTTCTTACGAACTGTATGCTCTTTGAGCGTTTTGTTTTAATTAAATAAAATAAATAAGCAAAAGAAAATTCCATGCAAAGCTATAGGTCTCAAGGGATAACATTTGGCACTCTTGCTTTACACCAATGCCAGTTTTGGTGTTTTTCACCATGATCAACTACTTTATTTAAACTGTAACACTGCTGCACAAACATAATAAACTAGTACCTTCCTTTCATAAACCTCTGCTTTTTTGCTCTAATAACTGTTCACAGATTTTTGTTAAACAAGCTCAATTCCTTTGATTACTTTAACATAGTGTACTATATATGTTAGACAAAGATTAAAGAATAAAAAACTTCCATATACTAAGTGCATTTTGACTGTTTTTCGGAAGAACAAATTTTGATGGCTAACGGTTCTTTACTATTTTCCAAAAAAATTGTATCAAAAAGACATATTTCAATCGAGCTTTCGCATCCCCAAGTGGCTGTTGTTATTGGTTTAGCGTGCGCTGGTAATACTCGTTTAAACTCGTATTTATAACTTTATGTAAATTGCATTCTAGCGTATTTCATGACTGAATAGTGTACCAAACGTTGCGCTATATACAGGGCCTGATTTACAATTTTAGGGGCCCTATAGGCCAACAAAAATGTGAGGCCCCATTTTAAAATAAACTTTAAAAAAGGGGAAATTAACCGTTTGGATGCTGCGTGTACGCAGGTCTGTTGAGGACCTGTCTAACTTCATCTAATTGCATATTTTTCGCCAGTCCTGAGCGTATGCAATTAGACAGGCTCTACTGTACTCAACATTTTTTTGGGCCCCTAGGCCACGGCCTAGTCGTCCTGCCTGTAAATCCGGCCCTGACTATATAGCAATAAAAGTATTGGTTGCAATACACTATCTCGCCCCTGAATATTTAAATTTATTAAACTTGTCATACC
>JAQGAE010001232.1:0-24701 GCA_034696685.1 Julus scandinavius
GCTACATGTAGTTTCAGTTGGACCAAACCATCAGAATTAATCTTGTTAGATGCAACTCATCAACAATGACAAATTTCTCAATACAGATCATTGTCTAAACATTAACCAGCAAGCAAGCAAATTTAATTTGCAACATGCTTATACTAAAACTTGCTCTTTTGAAGTGTTCAGCACACAACGAAAAATTAATTGCCCCATGCAATTACTTTGATTTCCTCATGGAATAGCCTACACTCCATCGTTGTTGGCATAAAATTTCCTTAGTTTACTTTAGGCATTACAAGCCATGAGCATGAATTAATGCAGTTTTAAATGGCAGACAAGTTTACCACAGACATACAATTTAGTTAAATATCAGAGCATGGATGCGAAAGCAACACTTGTTGCCAATTAATTACACCGATTGATCATAAACTGAAGCAATTAAAAAAACCTTCACTTACATCATCTAACTTGGGTATGATATCCAACAAAACTTCACAGGCTGTGTCCATATCTGACGAAATTGTAAGCACACTGCAGCCAAGTACAGCAACAGGAAAGAGAAAAAAATGATAAATGTTATTAACTTCATGTAAGGTAGAACATTAACAGACGACAATTTTATGTTATCAGTAAGTGCTCATTTCAGTAAGCCCAGAACAGAGTCAATTCTAGCATATCATTTTTGTGAGACTGCGCAAGAGGTCTAGAATCGATTAAAGACTGAAAGGCTTTGGTTAATTAAAAACGATCAATTTCTGTTTAATTGCTGTTTATGACTAAGCAGCTGATATTCAGTCAACAAGTGGGCTATAATAATATCTGAAATTGAGTCTGTTTGCTAGGACGTGCACAGTCGTAATTAGTAGAGTAATTAACTTTTAAAAGTAGTAGAATAATTAAAAAAGTGCACTTTTAATTAACAGAAATATCGCAATTAGAATTACCACCATTTCTGTTATACATTTCCATCATCAAACTTAGTAACAGATATGACAATTTTTTTTTATATAAAAAATTTAAGCCAATTTAATTTATTCAAAGAATTCTTCAACTACCGTATTTCCTAAAATAAAACCAAATAATGGTTTTTAACTGTACTCTAGGGAAAAAGGGGGGAGAATTTGGAAAGACATGTTTTGCCATTCAGCTTTGTAAGGAGAAATATTTCGAAGGGTAGGGATCTAATCGAGGAAATACGGTACTAGTTAAGTATATTCACACAGAACAGATCTGTTCTTGGTGGATGGAAATTCGTTGGTAATTAAGCAGCCGACCATCATGGACAGCTACAATATCAGTAGAAACTGTCTATCCAGCTGCACAAATATATGTATGTCGACTTTTGAAATGTACACACATACTACCAAATTATTACATTTATGACCTCACGTCATACATTATTGGTTGCATATTCTTGAAGATTCCATTAAACGACACTTGCAGGTATATGCTAATAAGCACGTAGCAAGGCGAGATGGCATTAGGTTGATTATCACCCTGCATCATGCAACAGATTCGGATAGTTTCAATGTACACTCAAGATCACTTTGTTTCGTGTCATCTAAAACACTAAAGTTTGAGTGCTAAATGATGGTGAAACAATCCAAAGAAACTGGTAATAACGTGTTGCCAAGGTTACAATACTGCTATTTCTGAGGTTGGCAATTTGCATATTTCTGAAGAATACCATTTTAAAAAATTTGTAATATGGAATTTTGGTACTATGTATCACGTTAAGACGAACAAAATAAAACGAAGATGCCAACTTGCATATGATATGTGTTTTTTCAGTGAAAAAATAAATAATAATGGTGGCAAATAATTGACGATTAAATAGGACTTAACCGATAGGGTATTAAAACTAATTAAACAAGACAAAGTATGACTTAAACGTTTACATTAAAATACATTAATTTAACGGACAAATTTAATATTGGAGCATTGGAGGGTTCATACCGTTCGGGCCCTGGGCAGTCGGGAACTGTAACGCTTGCTTTGAACTGATGGACAGAGTACACACGGTCGGGAACCGGGACCGGGGCCAGGACCAGGGGCACATTCCAAAGGGTTTCAGGGGTAGAGGGACCAGGCGTGGGCGGCATTCGACATCAGAGCGGGACACGTACGTGAATTGGTCAGAGTACAATAGTAGTTGAAGTGGTAGTGGTAGTAGTAGGTGGTACACGTGGTTTTGTGTTGTTCATTGGTTGGTTGGAGAACACGTCAAAGATGATGATTGGACGGCCATTCGTTTGTTCGTTCAATTGGGGGACGGGACCAGTGGTTCATAGAGGAAATAAAGGGGGCAAATAAAAAAACCAAACTTTAGTCTCTCGTACTTTAGTTAGGGCCTAGAATTTAAACTATATTAAAAGAGAATCACAATAAAATACTTTGAACACAGCAAAAATAAAATCACTATAATTAAAACTAAGCCAATAGCCAAATTAACAAAATGACGCGCAAACAGGCGTTTTATAACACACTAAAATTTAAAATAGACGGACCAACTCTGACTAAAATAATGAATTTATAGTAGAAATAATAAGAATCTAAGCTTTAATAAATGAAATAAAAAAAAATATTTAGAAGAAACATTTGGCACGGGTTGGGAAATAAATGGATTTATAACTGAAAACTTAAAAGTTAATGCAATGCCCGATAATTTTGTTTTACAATGTGATGTTTTTTTTCTTCTTAAATTTCTTTGATAAGCGCGAACAATACGTGGACATTGCAGTTGGATAGCAAAGCATCTGGTGGTGAAGATTTGCTTTAGAAATCGAATCCCTAATGAATAAAATTTAGAGACGCCCGAATCTAGAAAATGATAGTGCTGTATGCATAACATTTCCAGCACTTTTGAACCGTTAATCTAGATGTTTTCAGATGCGTAGAAAATCCCTGACAATGTGCGTGTTCTTTGCATTTCAGAAAATAAATTTAGAAGTATAATATTTCCTTTTGAAAACGAATGATTGAAGGTCAATCCAATTCTAAATCAATTGTTAGCAACAAGAATACGTCATTGAAAAGTAGGGAACCATTTAGCATTAAACAGGTTTTGGAGCATTGAATAAACCTGTCAAATTGCTTCTTCGAGTAGAATCAAGACGTTTCTTGAAATATCTATAGGTAGAAATTCATTTGTACGAATCATGGAACTTCATTGGATGAAAGTTAATTCAACGAAGAGATCTTATTTGTAGCATGGTGAGACCAACACAATTCGTTAAACGCTGTGTTGGGGAGAGCTCAAGTGGAGCAATTAAGACAGATAATCAACATTTGAAATTTGTACCATATTACCATTTAGCTTTAAAAAACCAATTTTTGAATTTGGATAACAATGCAATTGAAAAAAAAAATTTATAAATGTTATTATAGATTGAAAATAAAAATCTGGTCGAAAGAAAACACCGAAAGCCGATAATATATTCGTTTTGTAATAACAACATCTCCACATTCCATCACAACATTGAAAGAACATTTTGTCTCAACTGCCTGTTGTCTGATCATAAAACGTGTAATGAAGATTATCTGACTTTTATGATGGCGTAGTGCTGATAATACCAAAAACGCAAATTTGAAAATTTGAATCTAATATTACGTCACTTACCTCAGTTCTAAGTCGAGTTATGTTGCTGCCACCTTTACCGATAACAGCACCAGCATTCTTATAAAGGTAAAAAAGAAGGGAAGAAAGGATGAAAATTGAGAAGATATTTTAATATTACCACAACAGCCACAGCAAAGAAATACATCATTCATGAAACCTTAGTTTTTTAATTAAATTTATGCGAATGCAGATTTAAGAAGGATAGCCAATCCTCAAAAAGTGTCATTGATTTGAGGTCATTGGCATTAATAAATGTTAACGGTATGACGGACCCATCAGGGATTTCTATTAAAACATATCATATATGCTGGAATACAGAAATAAAAACCAATAACTCCATTCTCTTATCTGTAGAAAATGTATTAGTAGACAACGCCACAAAAATCTTAACGTTTTATGTCTTGTAGAAGGGTAAGGGTTTTGCAAGTTTAAACGAAAGAAAAATAAAGCAAAAAACATATACAGAAATGTAGTGACTATAATTCATTCCTACCTTGCTCGGGATGAGAATCCGTAGATCTGATCGAGGACCTTCTCCTCTTGACCGCTTTGGCGGTGAGTCTGAATTGTCGCCATCTTCATCAACAGCGCGCTTCATTGCTGTGTAAAAATGGATGTTTATTATTTAAAAGCTTGCCACATTTGAAAGAAATCATACTCAACTATTTACATGATTGAAATAAATTTTAGGATATACACAGTAAAATGTACTATTTATTGAATCAACTTCATCGGGAAAGTAATCTAATCATGATTTTCCTACTTATTTAATTAAGTATACTTTAATTGCAGAATTTTATCAAATAACACAACAGAAATATCAAAATGTAAGTTAATCAAAATAACTTTTCCATAGCAAATCCTACTGTGTTTAATGTAAAAGTGTGCTTGACAAAAGCTTTAGAACAAGCAAATGAAAGCTCTTGCTATGCTAATTAATTGGAACATGTACAAATAAAACCCTTCCCAAATCCTAACAACAACATCAATGTAATGAAGAGACATCCGCTCTAAAGCATTTCCCAACAATTCAAATACTGTATTCCACAGAAACATAACTAAAGAACGAAATTATTTTATCGCTATTACATTATCTTGCACAACATTTTCTCTCTTAAGTGCTTAAGTTCTCTGTTATAAAACAAAAACAGATTACTGGAGATATTTTAAATAAAATTAGCACCCCATGCATGCTTAGTATTTAAATGGCAATAGTTCGGAGATTCAAAAGGGCATGATTACAAAATTATTGCCTGTCATCTCATCCATTCCAACATGTTCAATCACCATAATTATCGGCAAATGCATGCTTTGCAGTTTAGATACTCAAATAATTTAGTAAGAGATTTAATCCACAAAGCAAGCATTTTCGAAAAAATGTGTGATGTTGAATTATGAATATGTACTCCAGTGGAGCATGCTCAACACAGGCTAGGCAGTGCACGTGTTGTGACAAGTTGCCGCATTCGTACAAGCTTTGTACAATTTTATAACAAACCATATAGGCCAGTGTTTGTTATGACAGCAGCAGAAGTTACTATGGAAACCGTGTTCTGCATAGTAGTACTAAAATAAATTCAGCGTGCATATAAAGCGTGACGTATGTTAGATGAAGCGCAGCAAACGCAGGCAAATTGCAACGCTGAGCTATACCTAGGTACAGGTAAATGAGCTCATTATACAGTTCGATTCCCTTTTGCCTTGGACAATTCACTTCGTGCACAACGCCTCTAATAAATGAAATGGCAGATCGAACCAATCACATTAAAGCAAGGGTGAAATGACAGGCCAGCAAACGACAGTCGTTGGTAAACCGACAGATGGCAGAGATAATTGCCAATTAAAATAGTTCACGATATTATATGCTAACCCAGCTTCCATGAATGCCATAAACAAATATGACGATAACGAATGAATAGGCAATGAAATTCGATTAGGTTTTTTTTGTGTTGATGAAGTAATAGATAACTAGTACGACTCAACATGCACAATTATTTTCTTTTTTGTATTAATTTGAAATAACATCGCAATACCATTAATAAGGAAACCAGTTTCCCGGCTTACCACCCAAAGCCGAATGTTTCAATGTTTATCATTGAATCCACCATCGGCTTTGAAATGTCCTAATATAATAAGGTCATATAGGGCCTAGATATTAAAGGGGATAACCCAAAATGTATTCAAAAGTCTGATACAGGAAGGAGGATGTAGACGAATATGGGAAGGAAGGAGCAAAGTGGTGGCCGATTTTTGAGAAATTTCCCTGGAAACTATCGTGGAAAACACAACATCGGAAATTGTGTCCTTTGCCTATGTTTGAAAATACATACAAGGTAATCTTCTAAAAAACCATGTACCAACGGTTTTGCAGATTTCCCAGAGGCATATATAACAACTGGAAACACTATGGTAGAAATATCAATCAACGGTTCTCAAAACCTACGCATCTAGTAAGATCTAGCCTAATTTGGCCAAACATTGCAAGTGATGTGCATCAGATTAAGTACTATGTTAAGAGTAGACCAAGGACAGTTATGGTCAGAAGAACAAAGAAGGGACCACAAGATGATAAAATAGGAGGGGAAAAAAAGGAATGGAAATAGCTGGCAGAATTTTAAACTATCTTGCAATTTGTTTCTAAACAACCATGGAAAAAATGATGGGGCAGAAGCTCAAGATGGTTAGTGTTTAAGAGTTCATTGCAGTAGTAGTGTTTACAATAGCTTCCCCATGCAGCCAATTCTTGTTATATAGCAGCAGCTCTCTCACTACACTGGCGCCCCCACGCCCAACCATCAAAGCCCTATTAAATATTCCGTTTCCGGTAGCACCATTTTTAACCAATGAAGCAATGCGCATGCTCTATTCCACACGAATATGAGCATGTCTCATATTGGGCATTCAAAAGAGGCAGTTTTTCAATTATTCACGTCTCTGATGGAGTTTCTGGGTAACTGCTAATATAAAGGGATGCCAGAAAGCTCCTTCCAACAAGGTCTTCAGAAAACATTTTTCTTGGAGAAAAAACAACAACATGAACATCATCGTGAAATGTTCGAGCGCACAAAGACTTAGTCGTGTCGTTGCTCCCAAAGGAAAATGTGCCATCGGATTGGGATATTTCTGATAACGCTGAGCACACCACATAAGTCGCATTAGTGGCCAACCATGCAAAAAAAAGGAAGAAAAGATCACCATTCCACCAGTTTCCGCTTTTCAAACGTCAACTACATGGATTTATTAACAACAGTGTCATAATAGATGAAGCCTCGACGCTCCAGTTACATACCTCCTTTGCAGGTTCCAAACCACCATAAAACATGTAAGCAATCAAATTAGCCAGTGAAAAAAAGAAGCACACCGAACATTTATCCTAATGAAACACTTTCTATGGTAATCCAGAGTGAGCCATGCCCCTGAATTGTGTGCGCCAACCATCTTTTGAACATTCCACTTTCAGATGGCAGAGGGGGAAGAGAGGTAACGGATTTATAGATTCTGATGCAACGTGAATGGTTGGCAAAGTTCTCCACAATCCACAAGCTGCTTAGAGGAGCAGAGAGAAAACCTCGTGCATTCCCCCCTGCTGCTTGCAAAAGGAAATCGAAGAGTTTTAAATGAAATAAATATTATGGCACATCACATTGGAAATGAAATTGATGGGAGCGTTAGCAAATGGGAATCCCTAGATACAAAAAAAGCCTGGAGGTGGCTGGTTGTATAAATAAAAAAAACTCATGTCGACGGGCAGTAAAGACAAAATAGCATATATTACCATAGAGAAACCATATAGTAACTAGCTACACATCTGCTGTTAGTTTAGGTTAACCAAACATTAACCAAATGTTACTCAGTGTGTCTTTCTAAAACACTGTTGATGAACATAGCAAGCTTTATCTGAACAGTTTAAACTAACGCACATGAGTTTAGTGAAAATAACTCAACTGCATTAAGTATTGTTAGTTCACGTTTCTCCATTTCAGAAAACGTGAGGTCCTTTCAGGGTTGAACTAACCTTTACATAGGTTCCTTATACAATTGCAAACTGTTCATTCATGTTTTCATTCATGAAATTGAAAAAGTAGGAAATGCCATAATTTCTACAAAAACCATCAGGCTAATCAACAAAAATAATAAATGCTACATAATGTCACTAGTATGATAATGATACAATTTTTTGTCATGTGATTAATTAGAACAATACCGTTAAGTGTAATGCAATAAGGTATGCAACACACTTTGAAATCCAGAATGATTAAAATGTGTGAATTGCCTAACTACAGTAAAACTAATTAAAAGTGACTGCCAGTGAGTCTGCTTCAGTGTAGCTCTACCTTTGAATGCCAACAGGTATGTATTTTCAATTGTTATTGAAACGGCCAATTTTCGTTCTTTTGAGCTAAGATAGAACAGTAAATGGTCCACCCCTCACAGAAATATTTTGCATAAAATAGTTTAAGCACATCTTCGGCTTGCTAAATGACTTACAACTTTAATTACATGCTTCTATAAAAACTAGAAAATGCAGACCGCAAAAAAACAAAAGTAGGCAGTCCTGATCCAAAATGTCAATTTTGGCACATTGAGACATTATTTTTAGTAATGATAATGATTTTTTATGATCCAGAGATAACATTTCGCCAGCACGCAATGGAGGAGGTGTTGTGCATTAGCAGAATTCATCGGTTCCCATGTGGTTGCCATGGTGACCATTGCACAACAGGCGCAATGTATAATTATATAAAATTTCGGATAACTGACCAAGCCCACCTTCACTATTTGGAAAAGGCAGTTCTTGTTTGCAAATAAAACAGCTAGCATGCTTATAAAAAGCCCCAAGATCAGAAGCACATGACTGCATATCACAGGCATTGCTACTGTTAAGTCTTGAATTCATTGGCTAATTAAATTAGAAAAAAAAATGTATATGGTGGCTGAATAGCCATGGTAGTTTTGAGATGAATACATTTATTATACATATATTCAAACCAAAAAATGTACACCTAGCATGCAATCAAACTGCATGGCCACAGAAATACAGAGTTAATGTTAAATTAAACATTTTGAACTTTGGTTATTATAAACAATTCTGCAACATTGACAGAAATTGCATTTACTTAACTAACAGTTACTTTAAACAAAAACACAACATTGATATTAAAACCGCACTAAGCATGAATAAAATTCAAAATATAAAAATACAAAAATGTATATGTTAGATGAGAACAACAGAGCAATAAATAGATGCATACTGGAAATATGCTTACCTTCAGATTCATACATTGTTAGATGAGAAGATAAAGGTTACTTGCTTCTAGGCAAGAGTTGGTTCATGAACCTGCAAGTGTTCAGATGCGTACGATTAACCCCGAAGGAGTCTAATGTGGTTTCTCGGCAGTTGGGACCAAGTGATCGTCTTGAAGTGTCGCACAAGATCTTTGATGACAAGGCTGTGGGACAGTCGTGGCTTTATATCTGTAGGCGGGACAACACAAGCCAATGAAGGTATGAGTACCGGTGGCCAAGTGTAACAAAGTGAGCATGGTTTGGTCCAACCCTTAAAAAGCAAGCCATCCAGTGCATGTCAATAGTAAGACGCATGCAGCCAGGCATGTTCCCGGCAAAACTTATTGGAAATCCCCCTTACGGAAAACAATAGGTGAAAATTCATCAAGGGAGCTCGATATACCTATGTAGGGAGGGACACTGTCAAACTTCAGACCTTTTCACCTCAATGATTGGTTGCTTGCTTGCATACGAAATGAATGGCAAATGAATTAAATGTTTATTCCAAGGTCCCCTTCCCCCCCACATCATCTCATCTGTTCCAGAGTTGCTATGCCAACCATTTGACCAAAACCAAAACAAAACTAATAGCCCATGCTCCGAACATTCCTACTCCTATGCCTGTGTAGGGTTCATTGTCATTACTGTAGAAAATTCAATAAAGCATACAAAAACTGAAAATGTACGTGGTCACCAACACGAAAGAAAAGCCTACTTAGCGCGGTTTAAATTTTTATAACATATAGGTGGAATTTCGATTGAGGCTCTGGGAAAACCGGGAATTAAAAATAATTACGTATAAAGCATTTAATTCCATAAATTATGCATTATAGTAAATAACCAAAGTTTCAACTATAATAGAAGGGTTATAGGGAATTGCAAACGTTAATTGCATACAATTTTCAAATTTGTAAAACAACAGGCCAGACAGGCATTACTGTACATATTACAATAACTAATTACAAATTGCAAATACATGCCTTATATGGTTGAATTTCACCAAACTACAGTTCAGAAAAGCCGGAGAAATTCCTGATACATACAAACAACTAAATTTTCGTTAATTTGCGAAATAATCTATTATATCATATGCAAGAATGTTTAATTGGAGGAATAAGCACCAATAAACCTAATTCATAAAATGTACATTTTAAACCAAAATTAAAATGTGAAAAAAAAATCTAATTTATACATTTAGAATGCCGATAATTTGCAATTTATAATACAAATACAGCTACGGTTATAAAAGTAGTTAATCATCAACATGTGCCACATGTGTAGCACCATGAAAACTATTTGCTATTTTCCAAAGCGGCAGTTTTAACGATTTCTTTCTCAGTTTACAAAAACAGGCATTAGTTTACTTGTGAAGGTGAAATACTCGCGAAAATATTCATTTGAGTAACCAAGCAACTAGAGCATATTTTATCAAAATAGACAAATGAAAACAACGGGGAAAATTTGATCCATTTGACTATATAACGAAATACCTCGCTAAGCCATAATTTTGAAAAGGTCTTTGTAAACGACCCCTTGCCAACCTATATTGTTAAATATGTATGGTACTGAATGAACATAGAAATGCTCAACTGTGGAAATTAAAACATTCAGAAAGGGATATCTTTTTTATTTAGTATAAATTTATATTTAAAAAAATGTATGCAAACTTACTTCTAATGCAAATTAGAACTGGCTAAATAAACATTCTTTTTTTAAAAAAAATGTATAACCATATTTGAATTTTCAAAGAATAACACCAGACTTCAAATGACAATATTATGTATTAAAAACGTTACAAGTTAAAACCTCCAATTCCAAAAAAAAAAGTCCATTATTATGCACCTAGTGCGGGTTATCTTTACGCTGTCACATATTTTGAATATTCTTTTTAAGAGAAATTTTGAGAATTGCAATTCAATAAATAGCAAACGTCCGTGTTATTTATGTGTTTCTATAATATTGCCTGATCAATGCAAAATATAATGGGGAAAATAATCAGTTTTACTGTAATGCCCAATGTTTCGGTTAGTACAAAATTAAAAAAATTCTAGTGTCTGCAACAATGACTGAATATTATGTTATCTGTAAACAAATGTCAAATACTGTAGTAGGAACAATTTTTAAAAAAAATCAAACACTGCTCATGATGATTATCATTTCCAACTCTGCATAAAAACTGCAATTTCTTTACTTATAGATACAACAATAAACAGCAAAATGTAAATTTGCGACTAAATTTCTCATGACTATATTAATCTTCCTTTAGTTATTCCTTTCGCAGCTATACAACACTGTTACTTAAAAATAATGCTTCTGTTTAATAAACAATAAGAAAATGAATCTCTTGTTTGACACTTTGACCTCCATTGTGAAGAAGTTACAATACCATGATGAGTATAGGGGAAATTAAAAGTCTAGCTACTAACATCATTTCAAAAGCTGCTGAAATGCTTGGTTTTAGGAAGCCCATAACACCACACCCAAACCTAAAATTTATTAGTTTCTGGCTGACATTCAGCTTCTCCTCACAGCAAGCCGCAAAATAGACAGCTTATTTTGGTATGGTTAAAATGGCGGTATCTGGTGCACGTCAGTTAATATCATCTGTGTTATTTCGTGCAAATGGTGCCTCAAAAAGTAAACTTGGAATATTGTAAATAGCTTCGTTGGAAAGCGTCAATGATGGAGGAACATTTTTTTTTTCTTTCCAATATTCACATAGGATGCAACTAGCCTGTGATGATACTAAACAGTAGTTGCTAGCTACCCAATCCATAGCCTAACATAAATATGCAGGCTAGGTATGAATTTTCAATACCTGGCCTCGTTCCAATACTTGGTACACCGGGTCGGCTTTGTCACACAGAACCTCACTTTGTTGCCATGGTAACAACATCAAAACAAGACTGGACGGCCTCTCATGCTTTCGCTGCACTACTAAACTTAAACAGGCTCTATTCTAATAGTTCAATAATACATTTATAGATTTTTCGTTTTTGAAAGAAGCAACAAGACTATCAATAAATGTGGTTCCCATGCGCAACAACAAGCCCTGAAACTGCCATGCATGACCTCACGCAATTTTTAGAATGCTATATGCAGGCTAGCACATGTCCTTTGAAAATTGCGGTTGTGGATGTCTACTAATGAATAAAAGCTTTCAGACATCACTTAATGGTTGCAATTAGCTTGCTTAACGATTCGAAATATTTTCAGAAATGCAGCTTAACTGATAAAGGTTTAATTTGTACACCTAACATCGTTCTTGCATTCTTGTTGCATTACAATGCATAAACAAAAAGAAAACCTGAATATGCAAGGTATATTTTGCGAGAGCCTATGCGTCAAATTGAAAATGAATCCAGGAAAATAGGAGGAGCTCTGCAGGCAAGGCCCTTCTCTGAGCTAGAAGCCCATTCATAATTTATTTCCCAGAATCGATAAAGTTGCTGTCTATAGACAGTGCACGAAAATAAGGCTCAAAGTGCAAACCGTACACAGGGTTTCCATCCCAGAGTCGTGTGTATTCCCCAGCACAAGCTTTTCTGGTAAGTGGAAATATTGATCACAAAAGCGAGGGAAAGCATTCAACCCGGATGGGAGAAATATTAAATCCACTTAGCTGTCGTTTCCCCATACGTGCCGTGCCACCTCACGATCCGATATATATTAAATCCTGATTATTATGATATTGAAATGCATGAACATGGGATTTTGAGGCCGGAATTGTTTAGTCAATTTAGAGCTTCGTCTACTGAAATTGCAGACATCGTAAATCTTATGCATACCAAAATAACGTCAAAATAAACTAAGCCCATGCTTTACTTATAATAAATTTCAAAGTCAATAATATTGGTAAAGATTAGGGGTTAACGAAAAATTTACAGGTTGTGAATTACATCATGTTTAGATAAAAATGAAATACAACTTTTACAGCACTTCATTTTTATCGCTGCCCAACCGATATTAAAAGTAGGCACTGACCACTAAGCTGAATTTCAACTTGGACAAATACTAACAGATTTTAATTTGGGGTTTACAAAAGACATTACGCATACTTATATAATGCTATCAATCTGCTCACATTAACGAGACAACTACATGAAGTGCCATATGTTGCCACATACTGTGCCTGCTCGAGTATAAGCCACAAGCTTATTTTTATAGACAGACTATGAATCACAGCTCTTTGCCAATGGTTTGTCAGGTTGTAGATAATGTGATATAAAAATAGCCAGCAAAAGTATGCATTGCAGATAAATTTAGTATTACCATATTTCAAAGAACAGGATTGAAATGATAGCCATACGTAACATGAAAGACCTTATGACATCGTAAAGCTACACTTATTATAAGGATGGGGGCTGCCATTACAAAGTGGTTGTATAACCGAGATAAAGCTGAATTGCATTTGGAATACATGGGCAACAGCTATTGCTTAATGCAAAGATTGTAAAATCAGCAAATGAAACTAATTTAAGTCATAATTAAAAAGACTCTGCAATCCTATGTAAACTATTAAATTGTAACCATGCCATTTGTAAAATGACCACACCCTGCTAGGCTACTGCCTATTACTCAAGATAACCCTAATTTTGCTGCATTGAAAAACAGCATATACAGTTTAAGGACACAGCCATGTTGGAAATGAAACATGTACATGGGGCAGAGCATCCAAATAAGAATTAAATATATTGAGACAAAAATTCAAAAATTTCAAAACATGCAAAACTGCATATGTGTAACAATTCGTTACATAGTTATAAACTGTATGTTTCTGTTAATCTGGTAAACCAAGCAAATGCTTCATTATCAAGCCATCTTCAAGCAGTATTTTTGCTTTAAATGCATACTTCGATTTTTGATGTACTCATCTAAATGCAATGTTTTTAAATAAATGTATTCATTGGAAGTTTTAGCACAATACCAAAAGCCTGCATGCATTTATTATAAGTTTTGGGGAAAAGCTGATTATGGTGTTGCTCAACCACATAAAAGTATAAAATCCAGCAATTGTAACTAGAGTCATTAGCATGTTTCTGCTAATTAAAAAGCATCAATTAGTGAAAAATGAAGATAAAAATTGCAGAAGCATTTGCAGTCTGCAATAATTTCAATTAGCTAATGCATGCCGTTCTTTTTTACAAATGCATACTTAGGTTAAAAAGGAACAATTCCAATATTTAAAGAAAAGTGCAACAGGAAACCGGCAAACATGTCCACAAAGGCTGATAAAGCATATAATTTTGATAGTTTGGTTAGCATGCAAGAATAAGGTGTTTATCGTAAAGTTATTAATAATAGAGGGAAGTTTACAAAGCCATTATTGCACATGGGCAGGAGTAATGGATAGTCACGTCTCAACTAATTTTATTGATGGGTTCTTTTGCGGTCATTTTTTGTGGCTCCATTTCTCTTATAAAAGCAAATTCCCTAACAAGGCATTCCTAGGCTTCAGCACTACATGTTTTCAGAATGCATGGCACAGTACATAGCAACGGTAGGCTGGCAACTAAGCAACACTACGACCAAATACCACACCTACAAACAATCAAAATATTATGCATTGGTTGCATAGCTACGAATAAACCAATTTTTAACATAAGTTTCCCTTTTCAATAAAACTTTTCTAAACGCGTTTCATTAATATGTCGATGGATCAATATGATGCTTGCATTTTTTTTTTTTTTTTTTTAATTGTCTGTTAAAAAAAAAAAAAAACCTTTTCTAAATTTCTGAAAGTACAGTTTGTGGCTTTAGCATGTTTTTCCATTTTTTTAGGACATTGTTATGGATTGCAGAAATGCAATGAGGTTATAGCAACTATACATAATTCATAAAAACCATATTTAACCAACAGTTAATAAGTAATATTCAAAGGCACATGGGCCATATCATTTATATAATAAAACTACCTAATAATATTTCATATTTTTCAGATTCAAAAGCAATGCTCCTTTAACAAGTCATTGAAAAGACAGACAAAATATTACAACATAACATTGTAAATAAATATGAGTTTAAATTGTAATGATAACAATTCAAATCATAATGGACATAACTTCCCTGGCATTGGCAAAAAATTTCAGCACCAGCCATCATTAAATGATCGATGACTAAAAAAAAAAATGCAGACAGTGTATTGATAACCAACGGTCTGACACTATGTATTTTTATTCGTGAGCATCCTTAACCTGACAAATACGCTTCAAATGGCAATGTCATTGAGTGTACTGAGGATCCATATTTTTGGGTTTGGCTAAAGTAACGTTCTTAAAAAATCACCCAGTTGGGAAATGTACTATAAAATAATGCTATGCGTATATTCATTCAGATTTAATGTACCACAGAAAATAAAATGATGAGTAATTTTAAAAAGGTTAGGTTGTTATAGGGAGAATTTGTGCTTTCAAAGTACACCATGAGCAAAATCTAATCCAGCATTTCCCAGATAAATTTAGTCATGGCACCCCATAAATACAGTTGCATACTGTAAAACACAATGGAACCCTTTACATATTTTGGCATAGCACATGTATACAGCAGGTATACAGTTGTTATAATTTGCATTTTGGAAACGCTATTACATAGAAAGCGATGGCAAAGAAGGGTTCCAGTAATGACAAATTTCTTCCTTGATCTGATCTCAACAAAAATCTTAAATGAAAGTACTTAGAAAATAATACTGCATTGGCAGCAACAAACACTTGAGAAGAAAAAACTGCAGTCCAATTGATACAAACGATAAAAATTTGTAATGTTTGCTTTTCAGGAAAAATTAAGCATTTAATTTAGGTGTGAATGAATGCACAAGTAGAAAGATTGTGAGTAATGAGTACTATGGATAATCCAAACTACGTTTACAAAATCTACAATGCGATACGGTCATTTTACAGGAATAATACACCAAATCTTGAGCTAATTCCAGAAAACTACCTCTAATTTCCCCACGGGATCAATGGTTCAATATTAACAAGGTTTTCTCGTTACCTGCCTCCCCCACTCCATGAATAGAGGATTTACTTTATTTCCACACAAGAAAATTGCTACAAGCCTACAACGAAATTTCGTAATAAAAAAAAAGTTCCAAGTCCGACACCTTTGATTTTGTTTTATAAGGCTATGATCATTTCAACAAGTGAACTTTTTGCCAGAGAAGAAATGCAAAATTGGACTTGCGCCTTTTGTATAATAAATCGCATGAAACTATATGTTAATTGCATTTCGGGTAGGCACCCATGTTCATAAAAAGTGAATGAATAATCTGTATAAAGTATTTCAAAAATGAGCTCTGCCATATCGCATTTTTTTTTTCTAGACTGTGGAGATCTACAGATCTAAAATTTCAATAAGTTTGCATCACCACCCAGTTATCAGTTATCAATGAATGGAGACTTCATGATGATACGCCTTTCGCATAACCCTAACGTAGGCATAGAGATAGCAAACAAGGCCACGCTCGGCACAATTTCGACCTTTTAGAACAATGGAACCGCAATCACACATGGCTTTTTATGCATTGCATATTTCGTTACACGAATACATAGGGAAACAGATATTGTATCGTATATTTCTTTATCCACATGAATTCGAACGGAAAATACAAAATCGTACCGCGTTACTTAGCGCTCAAACAACGACTATAGGCCCACCCACAATCGTTCGCTTCAGTAAAAACCATCTTTTCTACGTTCAATTAATGATAAACCTATTTACAATTTGTAGAGGTTAAACCGCGTGTAAATAATACTCACTACATATACCTCTTATTAGACAATATCGACTTAATATTAACAAAATTTAGAAAATATTCAGGCTGATAAACAAGCGGAACTTACCTAGATCTTCGAACGTTGTGCGATTAAAGATGGCGCACATTAGCTCCGCACCGAATACACTGACGTCGCGATATTTTTCGATAATTAATAAAAATACAATTACACTTGGTAAAAACAATTCTAAAATGAACCGATTGTAATAATATTTGTAAGTATATCTTTATCGCTTGTTGAATTTTAATAATGATTTTGGAATTTCATATACTTGTGACGCGGCATATCACATGAACAAACCACGCCCAACTTTATAACGGTTTCACATGAATGCAAGTTCAGGCAATATAATTTTGAATTTTTGGTTGTATATATTTTGCATTTATACCTTTTGCGAATAGTATTTTACTAAATAAGAAGTAGGCAACGATTTTGATTCTTATTTAAGACCCTTAAAGACCTTGTTGTAGGTACTACAGCATGCATGCATATTTAAATTAAATTAAGCAACATTTTGGAAACAGTATGGCAATTAAACGATGAATATTATACAAGTTGTAATAATGGTTAATTGTGGCCGAAAAGCGTTGGAAATAAATTATTCAGAATTATGTTTTCGTGGAAATTTGCTCGCTTGAATAGGGATATAGTATACTGAATATAGGGATTTATGGTTTAGTATATTGTCTGAACCATGTTGTGCCATCTATGGGCACAATTCAAAAACTCGTTGAGTCAGGGATTAAATTGCATTGAGACAATACTGGCCATAAAAGAAATTGGTTACAATTTACATAAATTAAATTAAAGAAAACATGAATCTTGTTGTAATCAGAGTCATATTGTATTTAAAAAAATAATCTCATAAAACGACAAAAAAATTACTAGAACTTCGTTCTAGTATATATAGTTCAAATACTTTACCTTTGATGTACTTATTCTTATTTGAATTCCAAATTATACAGGTACTAGTTTTTACAAATAGAAGAAAAAATATGATTAGTTTTATAAAGTTTTTCTGTGCATTGAATAAAGATTGGATTGTTCATAAATATTTGAAGAAAATCCAAGGCTTTTTCTTCTGTAAATTGCTTCCTCAAACTTCTAAGCTTTGTCTTTGATGATAAAAAATTAGAACCCAATTAAATATAGACCTAATTATAAGGCAAATCAGTTTATTATTTATGTATAGCAGTTATATGTACATCAGGGGTAAGTGAAAAGAAGAAAATATTACAAAACTAGAAAAAAATGAAGATATGAAGTAATGCAGGGAACTATCAAAGTTTATGTCCAAAATATCTTTGCAAAACCCGGTTATGAATGCCAACCTGCTGGGTTGCAAATGTACTTAATTTTGCTGACAATTTTGAATGAATGAACAAGTCTTCATCTTTTCAACTGTTTTGTAATAATGAAAAGCTAAATTGGACTGCTATTAAAGAGATTTTCTATCTCTGTAAAAGTCAAGCCACATGGCTTTTTACCAATCATTTATGGTTGTACATGCATTTATGGTATGCACATAAAAAGCAATGGTGTAATATACTTTAACAACCATAAAGCAAGTAAGGTGAATAAAGCAACTTTCCAATAACATGTAATGGTTACATTTATTCTTGTCTGTATGGGATGTATATTTTACAAGGGCAGCTGTGGATTGGTATGCATCACCATCAAATTTCTGGCTGTTCATTAACATTAAAATTACATTAAAATGTCAAAAAAGTCAGGTTATGCACTCGAAATGGAAAAATTATCAAATTCTAAATGCGAGATAAATCTTACGGCATCTTTTCAAATAATTTTATTTTACACCTGGAGAATTGGGAAATTTGACAAATTGAACAATTGGTCAATACATGCCTAATTTTGGCATAGATGATATTGCCATGGATTGGTTTTGTTTCATTTCACTATTAATATGCATAGGTATAGATTTGCTCATCATATGCTATAAGCATTAATTGTAATGGCATCTTTTTGTTAGAAATCAAAACATGATATCATATTTAAAATCACATTTATCAGTTTGATGGTCTCACATTTAGTATTTCAAAATTGATATCATTGCGAGTACAACAATACCACCCTATGTGCTATGGGCGACAGTGGACATCACAATTGCAGTGGGGAACAGGGTGTTAGTCGTTATTTTCATACTTTCAAAGCAGTCAAATAAAAATGGTAATAGCCTATTGAATGAACAACTCTAGATGACCATTTGTGGTAAAACCGGTTACATGTATGGAGAACATGTACTAGCTGTGTATCAGTTCACAATAAGAAACACATAAATGTACAGGGAAGGTAGGGCACTTCTGTGCCATGTATTAGATTTGTTAAATTTTCTTAGGAAATAAATTCTATAATGACAGAATCACAGAACGGGCTGTGTGTATTTAAAACGTAATGGGCAGATTTACACCAAATTGTTCCTGAATAAATATTTATTAAATTTACAACCTTAAATGTTTTGAGCTGATACTTCATAGATCATAGCAATACTTTTAATGTGAAGTTATATTAGGTACCTGTATTAAACCCCTGGTATGCAATAACGAACTAAAGGCCTTATAAATGACTTAATAATCCCAAACATTAAGGCACTCCACAGTATGCTAAGCAAGGATTATCCTTAAATTGAAACTAATTTTGCACCAGTAAGCAAATCCAATAAATCACAGTATTTCAAATAAACATTTACAGTTTAAATATATTTCAAACCAGTGCTGTACAAGTGGTTAGATAATGGCAATAAGCAAGCGTTTTTCGATTTTGATGAGCTGTTCCTTAAGTAGAACTAATGTGATCTATAGGGGCAATTAATGCATTAACACAAATGAGACTAACCGTTCCGGGATATGAGACTCGTATGCAATATCGTATTTTACTATTGTTTTAGCAGCAAGGCACTGCAGGGTGGTATAATCTAATGGGTTTACTACGTCATAGACAGTTACTCCGGACAGAATCTGGGAAAAGCTTTTTCTATCAAGATTGCAGGCATCGATGTGTGCACCGCGTTTAAGCAGGCTCTTGATCACTTCTCGTCTGCATGGCTTATTGCTTGCCGCAATGTGCAAAGGCGTGTTATGATCTGCATCAGAAGCTAAGGGGTCAGCCCCAACATCTAATAAAAGTTCAACAACCTCTACCGATGGAAAGTTGCAGATTGGATATCGTCCTACTGAAGAGCAATCGTGTGAACAGGCCAAATGCAGCGGGGTCCATCCGTTGCGCCCGCGTGGATTGAGTCGCACAAAATCGTACACTGCCTTTCTCAGGGTAAAGTCTTCGAGGGCAGACAACTGAGGTTGAATACGACTCAGAAGGCAAATAAAATGCATCACAATGATCAAGGTGCGGTTGAAATGTGTCATGTCCCTGTCAGCAACGGGGATCTTCGCTATGTGTTGCATTCCCACTTCTATTTCCTTTACCGCCTTCACGAATACGGTCATCACGTTGCCGAATTGCACTTTTGGCACTCGCAATGACCGGCATCTCATCTCGGTCATCATAAAGGAAAAAAGTTCTGCAAACGACAGCAAACTACTCTGGGTCATCGGGCTCAGTGGTTCCAAGGTTTTCTGCTGCATTTCCAATGCATACATCCAAAGAGTGATGCAGCGTTCAAAGTTACCGGTATCTGCATATACAGCTCCACGATATCTTATGTAATAGGATGTATCGGGATGTTCTGGACCAAGGATTCTTTCCCTAACGAGAAGCGCTTGCATCCGCATTTCATCTGGATCAGATGTAAGCTCCTCCAACTGCCGCATTGAAGTAACTTCAATTGCATTTTCATAAGCATTGATTACTTGGGTGTCGGTCGGTTTACAAATGACATCTTCTCCCTTATGAAATCTCTCTTCCATGGATCGCCGCCAGAATTTCAGGGCCCCGAGCATGTCGCGTTTCTTGTCAACAAACGTTGCTCCCAATAATTCCAAGGCATCAATTTTAGCCTTTCGTGTGCAAGTAGGAAGAGATATAAGGTAGTCGACAGTTGGTGTATGGCCCGTTACACTTGCTGCAAGAAGTGGGGTCATGCCATATGAATCTACATCCATTTTGGCGCCATGATGCAATAATAACTTCATGATTTCTAAACTGCCTGATTCTGCACAATCATGAAGTGCCGTATTACCTGAAAAAAAAAATCAGTGTTATTTTATCATAATCATTTTATCAGGGTTTATGAGACTGCTATCAGCTACAGTACACTTTCCAATGCCCTGTGAAGTATTTTGGAATTTCTGAAATATTTAAAATATGTTTTTTACATATTGCTGTAGGGAGAAAAATGTCTTTGCAAGCAGTTGTAAACAAAAGTGGAATACTGAAAACGTCAATTCACCAAACATTATATTCACATGTAAATAACATGCTATAGCTTAAATCATAGTTGGCACTATTTAACGAAATCAACATTTTTATGGTTAAACCAACTGTATAGGATTGTTGCTCATTAATATCCACCTACAGTTTTGTTAGTACCAGTATTTCAACAAAGGTAAGTAACCTCTTCTAGTTCATTGACTACATTTGCTCCACCTGATGATTCATAAACAGGTAAGATTTTCCATAATACCAATAGCCCTTTATATAAGTGAGAGTACTTAAAAATTTTTTGTAAATGCTAATAGAAATTTTGATTTCAAATGCAAAGGGAAATATATATCCTCTAGCAATCAGTATAAAAGGTAAAAATTTAAAAAAGCAAATAATTACCAGGTTTGCGAGTAACATTTCTATAAAACTTTAAAGATACGCACTCAAAATATACAAATTTTATGGTATTGTCATGAAATATATTTAAGAGTAAGTGAAGAAAGCACATTGAAAATCAAATGCAGTTGTTCATATTTTTATACTGCAGAAAAACAGGGACTTATCAGAAATTAGGATTATACAGCAGCATTGCATGGTCATAAATTAGGTAACATTAGGATGGAGTAAAGGGTTCCCCCAACTTACTGGTTTTGAATGCCAAACTTCCAATGGGTCTTGTACAAGAGTCTAAGGACATTAGCAAAAGTTCATGTAAGTTCCTAATTGTCATAGTGTGGGTCTGTCATCTATTGGAAATACACCAAACCTAGTAACCATTTCTTTGAAACAACCATATACAAAAATACATACCTTTCACACTTTTTCTATTTACATCAGCTCCTAGCTCGATCAAATATTTGGCAATTTTTAAATGACCTTTGTAACACGCAATCATGAGGCAAGTGTGTCCGTGTCGGTTGGCAACCTCGAAATCAGCCTTGTGGTCAACGAGATATTTAACAATATCAAAGTGGCCGTCGAAACACGCTGCTCGAAGGGGTGTGGAGTTAGTCTTCGTAGTGCTGTTCACGCAGGCACCATGTTTGATCAGTGATCTTACGATGTTAATGTGCCCAGCGGCTGCGGCACACCATAACGGAGGAGCACCTTCAATGGTTTCATTATCAAAATTGACGGATCCAACCTGCTCAATGTTGGCATTGCATCGCTCAATTAGATATTCAGCAACCTCCAAATGTCCATTTCTGGCTGCCATAACAAGTGGCGTGGCTCCATTAGTTTCAATTGAGACTAGATGATGTACTTCCTCTTTGGGCTTGGATTCCAAGCATTTCTAAAGAGCGGGAATAAAGAATCAATATGCAATAACTTTTGTAAAGATCAGGTCAAAGGTCGTGCACAAATCATACTACAAGCCAATTAAATCAATGCACAAGTATTGGCAATCACAGCAGTTTATGATTATAATGCACAATTGAATTTAAATTTAATTCCACTATAATTACTAAATAATTAAAACGTACATTTAATAAATTGGACAAATTATATTCTATAAAAAAAGAAAATGGTTCCTCTGCAGGTTCCTACAGCTACTACTGTACATTAGGTCTAAGCGAGGTTATATCACCAATTTCACCTGAAGTTGTTCTCACCTTAAGCCTGTGCAGTTTTCCATCCTTTGCAGAGTTAAAAATTGAAATAACTTCCATATTTTTTGTCTAATGTAATTGTAAGTATTATAAACTTCTACACATTATCTTAGATTACTCATACAACACAAGTACCATGATCATGTTCTGGTACAGCATCTAAAATAAATGGAAGAGTGACGTCATCGATTAGTGGCGTGTTTTTGCGTAATAGCAGCGCGAATGCTAAAATCATCACAGCGGAGATGGTGAAAACGCTTTTCACCTAAAATTGCATATGTCGATGACGTCACCATCATACCAATCATAGTAAAAGAGTGAAGCAGACATCTTGCAGACAATATGGCGACGGTGATTTGGTACCGACAATCATAAACATGACGTCGTTTAGTTGCGTAACCAGATTGCAAAAAAGCCAATTTTCCCCTATGATTACTCTGTATTAAAAAACCGTCTTTAGGCGAAATTTAAAAAAACCAGAAGAAATAATTAAATTAACTAGCTTAAATTGCGACTATGTGGTTGGAGTATAGGAGGAATCCACACCAGCTTAATTTACCTAGTTTATAAATATTTAAGATACCGTATTATAACGCAGTGGAATTACAAATATAAAAGACTAAAGTATACCAATTTGGAAAAATTAAATAGCCATTAGCCTTGAAAAGCTTTGACGACATAATTTGATTAAAAAACTAGAGTTACATAATAGTGGAGTAACCAGGAGTAGAGTAGACATAGTTTATCTAGAAAATAATTATTTTAGTCAGGAGACAGGTCCATACATGTCAGTGTTTTCCTCCTTTTTCAACTAATGGTCAAAATCTTGTCTAAAAATAACTAGAAATTAAATTAAACTCACCTGACCAGGACATCGGTAAAGTTTTATACTGAAATTGCATAGTTATTATCCTTTATGGTCTATCAAGAATCGATCGTCAATATTTGTTAGCAATTGCATACCACATCCATCAAATTATTTATCTATATTTATTTTGGACTTCTTATACTTTTATAATACAATCCAATGCTATGGTACGGTACTGGTAAACGTATGGCAGAAAGTAATACCAGTTCATTCAAGGAAACATTTCACATACAGTTAGAATCGGCATTAATTTACATGATTTAATCAATTCAGTAGATAATTAGCTAAAATTATATTTATAATATGAGAGGAAATGCTTAAATTACCTACTTTCAATTCCACTCTGTTAAGGCAAACATTAAACTAAGTGACAGCATATGCCATTCATTTCGTGTCAACTCTGGTCCTCTTATTCCATGAGTAATTCGCTCCATATGATTTTTTCTTAGGTTTTGGTTCCTGTCGTTCTTGTACAAACCATTCCCATCCTAAAAATAAAGCAAATCTTTAAGTATTTCAACAGCAATTTGTACTTTTGCTTAATATTGTTCATTGAACCACTCACCATTTTTTTCACAAAACGCTATTGCATCTTCTTTTGAAGAAAAATTCACTTGGGTATTTGATAAAGGATCTCCACTAAAATAGAAAAAAACCCTTCTTTTATTACATTATATCATAAATTGGAATAATCTATTCCCAGCCGCGAATCTGATTTATAAATACCCTATTTCCTCAATTCTAAAAAGCACAGAACTTACGTTGAGGTCCACCCCATGAGTGGATTTTCCCATCGCTCTCGAGTTTCAAATTCAATTTTCCAGTGATGTGTATTATGACTCCCAGATTGCATGGCAGTACGTGCTGGAACAGATATGCATACTCGTCTTGATTTAATGTGCTCTTCAGGCACTCCACTTACAGAGCTGATATCCATCTAAATGACAAAAATCCCAAAGGAATCATTCAAACATCTGGTATACTGAAATATTTTTATTATAAAAAATGTTAATGCTTCCATGCAATTAAAATACTCCGCATATATTTCTTGTAAGTGTGAATTTTGTCATTAATAAAGTCAGGAATGCGGAGTATTAACTTGAATAATGGTTATATTCCCTCTTATTTCTAAACTTCAAACCTCCCTGGTGAAAAAAACAATAGAGATTTTTATTGTTATTTGGCCCATTGTTTTCTATTGGTATCAATAGAAAATTTCT
>JAQGAE010001233.1:0-24700 GCA_034696685.1 Julus scandinavius
CCCCCCCCCCCCCCCCCCCCCCCCCCCCCCCCCCCCCCCCCCCCCCCCCCCCCCCCCCCCCCCCCCCCCCCCCCCAATTCTTGAAGGAATTTCGGGGACGTCTTTGTTGAATGGCCCCTTAGCTGTTAGATGTAATAACGAGGCAAAAATACAGACTCTTTAAGTAAAATAATTGGTTAAAAAATATTCTGATGTCATACACGAGCATGTATAAATAGTCCATTATGTGCTTACCTAACGCTTTATGATAGAGAAACTCATTTGTGGGATATTCCGACACAAGTTAACGTAGAAATGACAACAACAATCAAGTACCTACACTGTATACCTCTCAAACATTTCCAAATAATCTTGATTTTCAAAAAAAAAAAAAAAAAAAAATTTCCGACGTAAACATGCATCTTAATGAATTCATGCGTGTAAAAAGATTAACATATTTTCTTCTTACCTCATATTGAAAAGAAATCCGTCAACGTGAAGAGTTCGGTTTTACAACTTTTAATATCGCCATAAGATGATATTAAGGGAGTCCTAGCAACGCGTTTTCAGTCCGCATTATCGGTTCAATAATCTGCATAGAAGGCGGAAGAAAAAAAAATCAAAATAAGAAAGTTTCGTCAACGTCAGCAAATTTTAATGCTATATTTCAAAATTAATATTAGAGCATGAATGATTGAGGGATAGAAAACTAAACCTATTCTTATAAATAAATTGAAACACGTTGGGAGGAGACACTTTTCACATCATGTGACTAAATTTTTGATAGACGAATATAATTATTCACAATTTCGAACAATTTTGGCACACGTATACAGGCTTGCATAAACCTATTGTGCATAGTAAGCCAAACAAAAGGTACAATGGGTAGCTCTGGCAGCCTGTGTCTTTTGTCAGCCAATCACCACTAATGGCGTGAATCGTAAGCAGAGAAATTAATTGGTACAAATTAAAACCCCGAGCATAGATAGAAAAATTAAGCTGCACGTGAATAAAATGAACAATCACGTCGCATGCATGCTGATTAAAAGGAGTTTTAAGCACGTTTCATATACAAAAATACAGGGTGCGACATGACTAGTTCACTTTATCCCTTAATCTCATGAATAAGTTAAAATAAGGCTGGAATTGGTCATCAATTTGGGATCGATTGTTAAACAAAATGTATGTGCTACGATAAAACAATACATACTTTTTTTTAAATAACTACTTGAGTTATCATATGTTAGACCTTACTTCATTTTTAAGACACTAAAAAGTTTCAACCATAAGTACCCAAAATATGTATCTTGGGTATCTTTATGAAGGTAGCTGAAAAGTCATTGGCGGCAAGAATCCCATAGGAATGCAATAGGCAAAGTACGGACTTCCTATGAGATTCAAACCGCCAAATGCTATTCAGCAGTGTTGGACAGTAAGTGAGTACATCGAATGAATTTGAGTAACGAGTAAAAGAGTACCGATTACAAATAATAATTGGATACAAAATGTACAAAAGTAGTTAAATGCAAATGTACTAAAACCGTACGAGTACAATGTGGTCGATTACAAAAATGTACTCACAATGGGTGACTTAGAGTATTCATATAATCTGAAATTATGAGTATTATAACATAATCTGAAATTCAGTACCAATGTAGTAATCGAGTATGGATAGAAATACTTTTAAATAATTGAGTAATTTGAGTAACGAAAATGAGTAAATTGAAATGAGGGTCATCCTAAAAGCTATTATGAATGTATCCTCAATTCTACTTATGATCTCTTAAATCGGTTCTCATTACTATTTATGCTATGGAGTTAGATTCCAATGATTCTACAGATACTTCTGCACATGAGTACATATTTGATCAAGTTTGACTAATCAATTCATATTACTACTGATTCCATTTACTCTACTTAAACCATAGAACATTATTCCACTACAATCGTAATCGGTACTGCTACTTATGAGTACAATTTGCCAAACTCTGCTAACAGGATTACTTGAATGTTATCATGACGTAGAACAAAAGATTTTTAAGTTATAATTACTTTTCTGGAACTAGTCAGCAAAGAGGGCGTATATGATGGTCATATTTTTGAAAACCATGATTTCTTCTCGGTACTCAACTCCATGTATGGACGGCCCCAAAATGTCATGATGCTCTCAGAGCACGTAAACGTGTTTTGTGTATTTTCACGAAATAATGTGCGAAAGAAAATTAACGCCAGGGTTTGAACAACGCATAATGGCTGTCCCTAGGCTTTCTTTCGCGAGAAAAAACCCCCCGAAAGTGCATCAATATCGCCGAAGTAATTTAAATAGAGTAATGAAAGCAGGCAAGGCGGCTGCCTATGTAGTAGATGGTTTTTTACGACATTGTGTTTAGTGGATGGATGTCAAGGAAAATAGACGCTATAAGTAATAGAAAACCAATTTTTACAACAACAATGCACCGGCAAAATGTAACGTGTCATCCTACGGGGTACGACGATGTATATCTTTTGTTCAGCTTCTGATTTTAATATATAGTATAATTCATTACCTGTAACTTGACAGATATTTTTTTTGTGTGTGTCGCGAGTTTCCCTTCCCCTCCATATATACATACAAATTTGCTTTTATATACGAGTTAATTCAAAAAAGGTGTTGTTTCGAATCTTTTCGCAGCAACGCTCACGTGTATTATATGCAGAAAAAAAAGCAAGCCTACGAAATTAATCTCACGTCCGTGAGTTGCTCGATAAACTTTGCCCAAATAAAATGTGACAAAAAGTAAGACGATGAAGGCGAAAACGAAATTTATATCTGCGAAACCTGTAGCATCGCCAAATGAGTATTGAGCGAGGCTGCTTTTTTTAGGGGGAGGGTTGGGGGGAGAAATCTTTCGCTTAAGCCTTGATGAATGATCATTTTATATTGACAGCGAAGGATTTAGGATATTATTAATTTTGCGCTGAAAATAACTTTGAGGCGCGTTGCTCGACTACTTAAATTAAGCGCCTGCACATGCGAACTGAAATCGACCAGAAACAAACGCTTCTAAAGTTTCTCTAAACCAGAAATGTCCAAAGTCATGACTGGATCAACAGGAAATGAGTTCATATCGAATACCGAAAGGGTTGGATTATGATGAAATCACCACAACTCTAGAAATTTCAGCACTGAGGAGGTTGGGAACTCTGTATATATCTTTAAATGTATATGTACCAGTGTTGTTCAGTAATCGAGCACATTGAATGAATTTGAGTAACGATTATAAGAATAGCGAGTACAAAGAGTAGTTTGAGTACAAAAAGCACAAAAGTAGTTGAATGCAAATGTACTCCAAACGTACGAGTACAATGCATTCGATTACAAAGAAGTACTCACAATGGGTGATTACAAATATCTTAAGAGTATTATGCTAATCTGAAATGGGGAGTGTTAACGTTATCTGAAATTGAGTACCAATGTAGTAATCGAGTATGAATAGAAATACTTTTAAATAATTGAGTACTTTGAGTAACGAAAGTGAGTAATTTGAATTGAGGGTCATCCTAAAAGCTAATGTAAATGCATCCTTGTTTTTCCATTTCTACTTATCACCTTTTTGATGTCGAATGTTCTGTTCTTTTTCCCTTTAATTATAAAGATTTTCCCTTTATTTTATGTTCTCATATTTATTACAATTTTTAAAATTTTTAATTGTTTCTGCTTGTAATAAAACCTACCGTGTTTCAAATAAATTGAGTTCCCTATACGATACTTCTGCACATAAGTTCGTATTTTTCCAAGTTTGATAACTTATTTCATTTGACTACAGATTACATGCACTCTACTTAAACTATATATAGAGTATGATTCCACTGAAATCTTAATCAGTACTCCTACTCATGAGTACAATTTGCCAAACTTTGATACGTGCTAAAATTATTTATGGTAAATGCATGTGTATATTTTACGAAATTCGCAACATGATAGAAAGATGTTGATTCCCTTGATATTGCAAATTGATTGAAAAATAAATAGCAGTAATACTATTTTAAGAGATATTTGGTATTTAAAATATACCAGTTTGTGAGATTGGCGATTATTGAGTTGAACCACGAGATTTGAACGAGCAAAGATTTGTGGCTTGTGATTTCCATTTAATTAAGCAAATTTGTTGTTTACATTATCAGCATTTCCTTAATCACAAATTTTGGTTTAACATGCCATCAAAGAGCACCAATTTTTCGATATCCATTAGATACCTCCCATAAAATGAACTTTGCATAAAAGGTTTCACAAAGTTGCAGATAGGCCCAAAATGAATGTATTTTCTAAATTTCTTGTACAAGCTTCTCGTTGGCATCCAAATAGGTGTCACAAACCAAATGTTCCTTCATTATCCTTAAGCCTCTAGATTTGAAGCTCAAATAGCTTCTAATGAACTAAGCTTCCGATATTAGGCATAGTTTATAGTTTAATTTACATTGTAACACACGCAGGCACGACGAAGGAAGCGCTCTTTTATATTTAGAGCAACTTTCAGCACGTTTTCTTTCCAATTATCTTAATGGAAACTGATGCTACACTGCACTGCAACTAGAAAATTCATAGACATTATACATTAGTCTAAAAATAGGTTGAAGAATATACATGCCACACTTTAAGAATTTCTGGAGATCATCTATAATTTCACCTCTTCTTCTGAAGATTTGCGATGAAAAAATTCGGGGAAGGCGTCGGTGACCTTTATAAATAATAGAATACTATAATGCTGGTTTAAGAACAAAATATTTCAATTCTAATATCATATAGAATTTAGAGTATATACACCTGGTATAAGATATTTTATATACGGTATATATGGGCCTTGTATGGCATTCGATATATTGTAGGGCTATAGAAATTGGGAACATTATTGTCATTTAAGCGTTTTTAAGGCCATTAATGACAAGACTTGTTCATATACACGTATGTATATATGGTCATATGTGTTCGTCTATAACCTTATATAGCCATGTATTGGATTACATAGATACAATACAAGTATATTATTGTACATATACACAAACCCACTGCAACATTTCCCCCCATATTTCCAATAAGAATAACATTTGCAAACTACATTCTGACTAATTATTTCCAACCTCACTTATGGCCCATCTACAGAATAGTGAACATGTAGTTTAAAATTCAAAATGCTAAAACCAAGAAATAGGAAACATACCATGCAATTAACAAATAGCAATATTTGTAATGGGACCCGAGAGCCCTAACGGGTTACATACACAATTTGTGGCATATGTGGTCCATATATGGAATATCGAAGTTTTACAACAGCCCATAATGTAAGTAATCATTCAAAAACTTAAAATTATCATATACCATTCAAATGATAAATATGGCCCATTGATGTCAATATATAGCTTTTCCATCCATGAGTGTATATCTGCACGCTGTATAGAATAACTAATTCAGAGTTCGTATTTAGGTGTGTTTTTTTTTAAATATACCTTTCCATCCATGTATTTCGTTTGCTATATATAGAAGTCCTCCATCGGGTGCTACTGCATTTTCACTTTTGCCTAACGAGTTTTACAAGTTTTTCAAGTCCCAGGAGGAATTTGGTTGTGTGATTTTCATTATCTTTCATTCCACGGAATCAAATTAAAATCGCTCAACGACCGCCTCTATTGGAGTTGTTGCAACTTCTGCCGATTGTTTATATGGCCTATAAATCAAGCTCCAAAGTTTCCCTTCGCAATATCGACTTAAATGTCATTCAAGTTTCCAACTTTATCCTGCAAATTTTTAAGTTGGACATTTATAAAAATTGATGAATTTTCTCAGCAATGTTGCCTATGGTTCGCCTGTGTATACACCGCCTCATACATCAATGGATGCTATGGAATTGATTTTTATAGAAAATTCTATCACCGCTGAACCGATCCACCTAAGAATAGTTTGAATGGAGTAGGCGGTGCATGGGGTATACAGGATGAATCATAGAGATTTTTGGGGGAAGAATACCTTCAATATCTTACTCGATATTAAACTCTGCATGGCCTCCACGCATGTCTATCAAGCTGAATGCAATACTATTCGTGCTCGGGCATTCCATTAAGAATACACCTGTTCAAATGCCCACGCCATTATGAACAGGGCATACATAAGCGTACTTTTCACGGTGTGCCGTCCATGCACGATCATAATGGAGTTCCCCGGGCCGAGACTGCGGATAATTACGGTAATATGAAAGTGGTGTTACCATGGTGAAGTTAAACACAACAGAGAGGGGCCACTAAACCCCGTACATTAAAGGATATCGACATGAAAATCACATTGAATGCTCCGAACGGATTTATCATAATCTACAAATCCAACGGCTAAAAAGCGCTTTTTAAATTATGAAAATGAAAAATAAAAACGCTTTTATGTGCCGACTGAGGCTAAGTAGTCCATTGTAGGGCATCTACAATACAGCACCATATATGGAGCTTGGAGGTATCCAAGGAACTAGTTCGCCAGTGGAAGCAAGTTTTGTTCAATGTCGAAACTTTAAAATACGAATATCGAAATACGACAGGGATCATTTGCAAAATCTAAATTTTATTGGTTAAAGGTATAGGAAGTCCTACACGTGTTTACCTATACTCTGAATACAACATAGTTTAATAACAGTATATACTATATGAAACATGTGATAGAATCCTTATTTAATGCATATGTGATGTGGTATTTCATTAAAAAAATTGTTATGTTAAATATCAACTAATGGAAGTAACGAAAATATATATTTTAAATTGCAAAAAACATTGGTCAGTTTTGCGTTCTGGCTTTCCAATGAATGTATAATTAAAGCTCATTAAAATCTAATGATCACGTGGTCAAAATCATTTCATTCACTAAATATTAAGGCATTAAGTATGAGTTGCATTACAAAACTCCAATTCTTTTTAATGCTCTTTTGAAGCTTAATGCACATTAACAGCTATGTTTACTACCAACTTGTTTACTACAAAATCTGCATATAATTGACAAGCCACAATACGACTAAAAATACCATGCCCATAAGGTAGAATTGATTTAACACAAACAATATCATAGGTCAAAATGAGGAATGTTTCAACAATAGATATTGTCGATATTAACACAAAGTGCGCGACTAGATTCCTAAGAGTTTATTTCTAATAACGTGAATTGTATGATTTATTGCAGTTCTGCAAATTTATGTTAAATTCATCAAGTTCAAAAAGAAGCCAAATGAAAGCCGAGGAAGAAAAACGAGACTCTTTTGATGAATGGCTCGTAACTCGATCAAAAATTATGAGCAATATTTCATGCCGTCTACATGCGTTTGATTAAATCACGACAATTTATGACGAATGGCTCCATTTGCAGCGCAAACAATGCGTTGATAATTAGTAGAAGCACAAAAAATGCATCGGAAAGCATTCAGAATTAATTGGAAAGCAAACAGCATGCGTAAGGCTTGCTCACATCAACGTGTATATAAAAAACTTAAATGCTTCAGAATATAAATGAAAGATAGTAAAATCTTGATATGTGGGACGTTCAGAAAGATTTATACGTATTTGCAATGAACCTAACATTAAGCGCTAGTCGACATTCGGGTACTGAGTTGAATTGTACATATACATACATATTGTACAAGTATGATCCTCCATATGCTGCACCTTTACATAATTTATACAACAACGCGCATAACAAGTCTCAACAATGAAAATAATAGATTGATTAAGGTAACAAATTTGGAAATTTAATGTCAAACTTGTCTTTTGCTATGTTTCTAACTTTCAATGTACAACTTTTTCATTTGGAAACGATTTGTGCATAAACCCAAATGCCAATTTATGCGAACTAAAATGCATACAAAACAAATGAAAAACTATAACTAATACTTCTCGAATTTTGGGATTATATTGGTTTAATTTGTTTTGACTGAGCAATCCTGCATATCAAAGAGAAATTTAAAATGATGCATTGGGAGAATCCTAAACATGCCTTACAATGTGGCAGAAATCCAGTAATTTTGTTATGACTATCCATGCATAATGGAGAACACCAAATTAACCACTTTCACTCAAATAGCCGTACATTGAATCGACCATTTATGGAAATCCCAAAGCATCTTATCTGGTGTAAACGAATGGTTTATGTTCCACAGCTCTCACAAAAGGAAGCTACTAATGAATTTGAATTCATCGACATTGCTGAGCCAGCGATAGTTAAGCATTTGGCCAAGCTGATGCAGTAAATACTGATATGAATAAGACAGCAAATATCCAAACGAGTGCATTGAGGCAAATACACCCATACCTCGACAATTTCGATATACGGCTCACAATGTTTCGTTATACGGTCAAAAAATACATGGGATATCATGTGCGCATGCGCACAACAGTCAAGCACCTTGCCGCTGGAACTGTGAAACATACAGTTGCATACAATTTTTTTAAAATCTATTTTCATTAACTGGGGGATGACTAAAGAGTTAATTAAATACATTAAACAAAACAATAGATTAAAAATAAATCAAATTAAAAAGAATTAAAGAAAAAAAGACTCGTTATATTAAATGTTATCGATGATATCCAGTGATAGGGAAGCTGCAGTTCCACAGTGCCTATGGACGAGCCGCCATAGTACATATGTGCATATGATTTTTTAAATTAACGTTTATTATTAGTCCATTGTTTTGTACTTTTATTTTCATGTAAGAACTTTCATAGAAAATAAAAAGAATAAAACGCTTTATGAACTAAAAATATATATATTAATTTGTAAAAAATTGGAACGGATCTAATTGAATTACATGGGTTTCTATGGTAATAATTGATTTGTTATACGGCTTTTCGCTATACGGCCTACTTTTCTGGAAAGTATCTAGGCCGTAAAATGAGGTATGGGTGTATAGACACAAAAGCAGATGCTTGAAACCTAATGTAAACGTAAACGTTAATACTGTAGTGCATTAAACAAAATAGAGTAATAACTAGTGTAGCATGCATTTAGTTATACAGGGTGGCCACAAAAAAGGGGATAACCTTTTTCATAAATTCGTTATTAACTTTTTTGTTTTTTAATTAAAGTAAATTCAATTTTGTACAAATATAGGCAACAAACGTACGAACAAAACAGCTATGATCAAGTTCATCCCAAAAAAGTTACGAATTTATGAAAACGGTTCCCCTTGTTATGTGGCCACCTTATACATGGTGTAGATATTTTAAGAGATTAGAGCAATTGCAAAAATACACACTTCGAATTTGTGTTTTGTGAAAATACTTCATGGCTTTATGTAAAGCTTGTTTACGATTTTAAAGGATTTAAACTCGCATTCGTTTTCATATTCCTTATATAATTTGCATTTAAAAAAAATGAAAGTTACATGTAGTCAGTCTTCAACGGTTTCGATCTCTCAAGGGGTTAATTGAGTGAAATGAAAGCACACATATTCACGAATTGTTTGCCGACATAGCGAAGTCATAAACTATCAACTACAGAAAAACAAAACAAGAGAAATGAGTACTGCATTTGAATATTACCCAAGCGCATACCGAGAAGTAAATTGAAATGCAATTTAGTCATCGTTGCTAGGTTATCAATCATTCTAGCTAGAAAAAAATAATAAAATTCCCGTTATACAGTATACACTCTCAGCTCGATCTCTCAAAAACGGTGAAATTTCACGCTATCGTCCCCTTATGGTGCCAGTATTTTTTTTTTATCAAAATGCATTATACCATCGAATAATCCCGCAGGTATACAGGCTAGTTTTTTGGTTCATCATAGTCATAGTGTTCAGTACAAATTTCTATTTGGCAAAAATTGTCTCGTTATTTGTTTGGCTAGAGCAGGCCTAAATTAAACGAATAAAATGTCCCCAAAAGGCATCGTATCTTCTTCGTCCCCAGTTTTTTTTTTTCTTACCATGCATGCAAATCTATATTTTATGTGCCGAGAATATTTCTCCCCAAGCTGTTGTTTTAACGAATTACCAGGCTGGACATTGCCTTAATGGAAGCAATTTGATATAAAAACTCAATTGGAGCACATTTCTGATTCAATTCGGAGTCAGCCATGCAGCGTTTTGAAAACGACATGTCTGACCGCTCTCGGCCTTCTCCATAAAGAGAAACATTAAAGATGTATTTGTCGTAGGTCCAAAGACATTAATATCATAAGCCGCCTTTCCAAAGCCTAAAAAAGGAGGAAGAAGAAGAAAGAGGGAAAAGAGCGAAGAACGTAATGACCTCCGAGAGTGATGGATGCTGACCCTTCTTACATGTTTTATAAAAATTCAACCTAATCAAATAAATGTCCCCACACGCTGCCACTGAAACGACCCGTGTCAGGGCTAAACACATATAGGCCCACCCCAAATCATGAGCGATCATCAATTTTCGCTGATTATTGTCAAGAATGTCCTCAAGGGCAATGCGAGTCGAATATTTTCAAATGCCACGTAAAATGAATCTAGAAATTTCAAAGTGAACGTTTATAAAAAGACATACTTCACAAAAATAAAAATATATATAAGGAATTTTACGGATTTGAAACAAAAATAAAAGAAATTTTACAAAGAAGCACGGACAATTGCGTTTCAGAACTTTACAAATTTAGGAAGATGTTGTTTTGCAAATTTTCCAGAAATATTACTTGACGTTAGGAAAATTTGCAAATAATGATTTTGAATAGGCATTTCAGTAAATGAAAGATTCTTAGCAAAGTGTTAGGAAAATATTTCAATATTTCAAAATATTACGGGTCTTATTTTTAAAGACTCGTCTCAAATCAAGTGAAAATGAAAAGTTTTAAACACGAATTTTCTTTATAAAAAAAATGAAAACAATGAATTTTTCTCTACATCGTGAAAATAATGTTAAAAAATTCAAACTGAATTTTGCTTCTAAAAAATAATGATATCAGTCTTGAGAACCCATATAAACGGCATGTATAGATTGAGGCACTGAAAATGTATTTAAAAATGCATTTGTGTCTCGATCTACATTTTTAAAATGAATTTCTTTTCCATGTCAGAATACAATTCGTAAATAATTAGAATGGCTTTCACCTAATTAAACTCAATTCACACGCAAATATATGGTATATACAAAGACAATATATTTGAGAATATACTGACAAATTATGAAACACTAGACTATTCAAACCGTCAATAAAGACTATCTTCATATTCCTCCCCTGAATATATACATTAAAAACAGATATTGTAACTGGTAGCGGAAACGTATGTCTGAAATGCTTTTAGGTTGGATGCGACAGTACCAAGAGCAAAATGCCATTTATTTTACACGAATTCCGGGAGCCAGAGTGGTCATTTGCGGTATCCCTAAGTCATAAATCGCGCCGCACTGCTATCCACGGACAAGCACAAAGCCGAAGAATCACAAAAAAAAACCTTGAATTCAGTACATGCACTGAAGTGGGCAAGGCAATGCGAACATTTTTTGTGCTTACATAAGACCTATACGAATATCTGCATTTGAATTTTCCAGGAAACCTTAAGTTACGATAATGGGTCAAATCTAATTTGAAATAAATATAATACGACGTGTGTAGCAAAAGCGAAATCTAAGAAACATTAAAACCGAGCAAATTCACCGAATAATAAGAATTGGCCAGATATAACCATAAATACAATCCCTTAACCAATTTATTTAGAACATATAAATGTCCCCAACTACCTTGGTTCCCAGCGTGCGTTTGCTTCTAGTTGAAATTCAATTTATAAATGGCGTTTAGATTTAAATTTGAAAAAAAAAATGACAATAAATGCGCAGCTTAGCGAGAAGTCTTGCGCAGTTTCGAGAAAATTATTCGTTTCAAGGAATTCCCATGAAACTCGTTTGGGTTCTAGGTCTAGCGGTTTTTGAAATCCAGCTCCATAGTCTGAAGAGAGATGTAAATTTCGTGTCGCGATCTTTTTTTCGTAGCATTAAAATCTTTAGGTTTTGCGTAGATTTATGCAAATCCTTCGGCCCCCGAGTGTGCTTCAAGCTTCACTTTCACCGATATGCTTTATTTATTTGCTTTCGATGCACTCTATATGGACAAAAAAGTTAGACTAGAATATATAAAAATAACAATACCTCGTGAGAAATACATTTTATGGGAAAATATTATAATGCGCAAAAATATAAAACTGAAAACTCGAAATGAGATTATTTTTTTGAAATTTGTTTCATTTTTGATTACTAGCGAAAGATTATCTTGTAAATCTGAATTCAAATACTGATACGGCTGGTGAATCAATAAAAATATTTCAAAATTCCATTACCTGTATTCGTTGTTATCAAAATACAATTCACGGCGGAACTTTTATAACCAAGCATCAGTTTTTGCATATCTGTCTTTCAAAATTATGGAAAAAAAATATTACCTCTGCTGGCTTAAAACCGGTGCAGTGGTAATAAAGTTAACTCGAATTATAAGTTGTTCAACATGTACAATATGCTATAATATATATTTGAGCACTTCCAGTTTAACTTAGGAAACTATGATCAATTATATACCAATTTTAGTATAATACGAATCTAGTGAAAGGCAAATAGTTGCATGCAGAATATAATAATCACAGAATTTATACAAAAAAAATTCACAAAGTATGAAAGGTTGTGACATTTTAAGAAGGTGATCAAATATGAAAAATAGCTTAAATTACAGTCAGAATAACCGTCGAATGACCAAGTGGATAATGTGATCCTGTATGTTAGATCAATTTCTCACTCATTCTTCAAATATTCTCCAAGTGAAATTTGGACTAAGAATTCTACATTTTGTACTATCCCTGCGATTCAAACAATAGAATGCTATGATTAAAAAACAAAATTCGCGTAATAATTTAACTGTTTCGATTTTTCGACCATTCCTATTGCACCGTATGTAAATTCACTATTAGAGTCGTCCTTGTACGCCTGATACAACTCGTGTTTAATGCCAGTATAAGCACTGAGAAAGATACAGTATCATCCTTTGCCATCTGGACATAGCTTGTTTTGATTAAACAATTCTCCAATGGGAATTGTTTTACAAATCCGAAAACGTTATTACCTATGGAAATAACACGTTCGTGAGTACGTATGGATAATCATGCGTTGCAAGCCGGAAAATAAAAAAATAAGAGATTTGGGGAAAAACCTTAAAGGGGTTTCCCGTTATAAGGTTATCAGTCAGTGTGAAAAACGTAGGCAAAGTGGAGCCAATTTGAATGAAACTTACTTAAGGAATGAAGGGGGGGGATGCAAATCCCCTAAGAGTAAAACTAAGTGGGAATCTCGATTCTGCATATCGCAACAAGCTCTGGGCGAATCTGGGTTCTTGTTCGATGTGGTTTAACGTACAAGTGCATTTCGTTTCTAGGTAAACCACCTCTGGGATTTTTCATCCGGGCATCGGCTCTGGTTTCCAGACTTTTATATGCCCTCTACTTTTTTTTCACTTTAGCTTTTTTTTTCTCCCTATAGCCCACGTTGAAGCTAGCCTGCCTTTGATGAAACTAAATTGAATTTCCATGTCCAAGGAAGTGGCACAAGTGTAAAAAAGGAGGGAAAAAAATAAGACATCTCTTTTTTTTTTTTTTTGCCCTTCCTTATCTTTTGATATGTGCAATTCGGCTTGTATTGAACATTGGGAAACAGCAATCTATCAATGTTCACTAATTTCCATGTTTTCACCTCTCAATGGTCCGCCAGCCTCGAAAAGTACCTCATATTTCATATTTATAATGCGCACGTGTCCATACATTATTATTATTATTCAGCACATTCGTACAGCATGGTTTATTGTTAATTCTTGATATATATTCGGTATAAATCAACCGACATGGTCGTACCACGATATATCACTCCCAATGGTTTGTAGCCAGTGGAAGCCATTCATAATTTATGTGGCAAGGCAAATACCGCTACTCAGCCGAAAGTTTTAAGAAACTGGAAAAATGTCCTTAATAATAAATAATACTTAATCAATTCACCACTGGGATAGAATATATAAGATACCTTCGAAAAAACGAAGGCACCATGTTTTGCTAAATTTAATCGGGGAACCAGTTTCGAAGTTGACATATAGCTGCACAATTTGGACAAGCAACAACATAAGAATTAAGATATAAGAATCAAGTTTCAAAACTTCATATATACATCAAAGAGTGAGGGCAAATATTAACGATATTATTAGTAAGGAATTTTCTAAATATTTCCCTTAACGTTGTATTGGAAATACGCATCTCAATGTCGAGTTCCAGGTCATAAAAGTATGTTAGCATGTCTTTATTGTTAATATTCTTAAATTTATTAGGTTTTAATATCGATTAATACAACAAATTAACAAAATATCCTGGGAAGCCAACAGTTGCATTACTTACAAGCTATATTATGGTTCACTATCATTTCGATAATGTCTATCATACTTATTTATGTATATTTGGTAGTTTTTTTATTTTCTTCAGTAAAGGTTTCGATGGTTTAATTTTCTGAGTCTTTATGGCAGTATTAGCACAAAAGTATTTGATATCAAAGAGGGTTTTTTTCTCATGTAGCATCTATGAGCAGAAACTACAACTCTGTTGACATTATACTGCCACTGAATAACTGGATGAATGAAAGTAATAAGAGTTATTTGTAATCGTGAGCAATATGTGCTTACAAATACTTTTTAAAAAAACTCATATGGCCTCCAAAGAATCCATATTAGTTATAAATTGGAACCTCGATGAAAAAATCAATGCAAGATTGAAAATATGAGAACTTAGATTTGGAACTATTTCCTAGTAATTTAGCATGCAAGTTATATTGTATAGATATTGCTCATTTATTATTGTAAATACGGCAGTTTAGGGATTTGTATATGTGTTGTATTCTAAATGTACTGGAATAACATAGGATTAAGAATACATATTCGAAACTACAACCTGTACCGACTTTTTGGTCACATTGTACACTTTTAACTGTATCAGCTAGTAAAGTGAAAGTTTCTTTGAAATGTGATTTACTCAAATAAGGAAACAGACGAATAAATTTCATCCCACAATTGAGACTGGCAAGGATTTTGGTGTTCAACAAATGTGGTTTATTTATTAGATACTACATCAGTTAGATTTACTGCAAACTTATTCGTATAACTAGCTGAAGTATATTTGTTTCGAATTTACGAAGGCTCGTAATCCATAAAAAATGTTCACCACGGTCCTCGAGTTAAAATTATGTGTACCAGTCAACTTATTCATGCTTTTTCATGAATTTGATTCACAATGTCACCTGATCATGTAAACTAACAGATCGATGCATATTGCTGACCATTAGCGCAGAACTGTCTATTTTTTAGTGTCTTAAAAATAACTGAAACGGCACAGAGGGAATCCAGCTCTAGCTATTTAAAGAAGGCAGCCAACTACTTAAGTGGTTGTCATCCTCGTCTTTTGACAACGTCGAAGTTGGCTAGGAAAAAGTCAGTTACAAAGCAGATAACAAGATGGAATGCAGGGAATGATGCTGGACCTTTTTTAATTAGTCTGAAAGCCAATGGAAAAGGTCATTGGATGGCATTTGAGGAACGACGGCGATGGTTCTATCTATCGAAAAGTCAGGAAACAACGACCCATGCAACAATGCCACATGGATCGCATTGTTCGAACGGTCGGCTTAATTCCTGTCTGTTATTGTTGAGCAGTTTGCTTAAGACTCGTACGAAATAAATAACATTCCAATAGTCCTATTGGCATTCCAATGGCTTTGACAGATAATGGATAATACCAAAAATGCGACGTCGCCTGCAATGGGAATTTGCACATAATGTGAATCTTTAAATAGGTTTAAGCATGGACCTGTTTTCACAATCAACGCGTTTCCTAAATTCGTCGGTTAGTCATCAATATAGAAAATATTGGCCATATAAGCGGAATGACAAATCATTTTCCAATCAATTAGATGGATGATGGATATAGGAAGAAAAAAAAATTAGGTCCTTGACATATGTAAACGAGGAAATATTTACAACCCTACAAACAAGGGGATGCAAATCTAAATTTCAGCCATTTCGTTTACGAGTGGATTTCGCTTATATGTGATCAAAACGTTGACAGCTAGGCTTGGTGAAGCGACATCAAGCCTGAACTGATAAAATACGAACAGATTTCCATTTAGGTAATGTCATTACACATAGGTACGACTATTGACGACAGGGTTAGAGACTGATTAAGGACTTGGAATGATGCAAATTTAAAAGATAAACGCACGAATAGTTGAAAGCCCTTTGATTGGTGAACAAGGCCGTTGTTCAATCCTGGCATTTTCAATAAGTCGCTATAAGGGAATTTAGGGCCAAGTTTCTTCATTTTATTTTCAACAAAAGGGGGATGAATTTATAACTCCCATGGATAGCGATGTTTATTACACCATAAAGATGCCTAATGCCTCGCATACAAAAGTGGTTAAATTTCCGAGATCAAACCGCAGTTTACAAATTTCCATATCGAGAAAGCAAGGTTGGATGGATGCCTGCAGCACGCTTTTTATCAATATAAATAAACTTTTTTTTTTCTTATTCTTCGCTTCCACCATATTTAAATCGATTTTTCAAAGCTCTAGCACGTAACCAGTCTTTCGATGCAAACAATTGGCAGTGAATATATGCTTTTTAAAATGAAGAAGCATCGGGCACAATATGCTAATTTATATGCTCGGCATGCATATTCACCGAAACGCTATATCGGATGCGGGATATAAAACCGCCATCAAATGGGAGAGCGTGACAAGAAGGCCTACTTTAGCACACCCTCAAAGTCGAGAAAACTAGAGCTCGAGATAAACCGAAAATTTACTCCGAAATCGTGGTTGAAATTGCGTAGAGATCAAGAAAGCAAGTTCATCCAAATATCCAAAATCCAAAAAAAAAAAAGTGGAATGTAAAACCTCGCTCTAGTTCATTTCCCAAGCTCCGAAAGTTCAATTAAATGCCAGGTTTATCACATTTGATTAAAAACAAATGCCTATTTAGAAGGCTTTACTACTGTTTTATATGGCTTTATCAGCCCAGAATGTTGCTTTCCACTGGTAAATCGACACTCAACTAGTACATCTGACACATCGATAGATACTGGAGGTATACGAATAGAATTCTAAAACGAAAATATCTACAATTTAGGATATTAAGCTACAGATTCGAGAAAAAGAGAATGCGAATGTTTTTTACTTTTTTCTGTAGAAGCACACATGTAACTTCACTTATTATGTAGCCAAAGAATATTTATTTACTCAAGTTAAAATTCAAATACTGTTCCAGAATCCAGAACAAAACTATGTATCAAAAGTAAATTTACATTCCGAAATTCAAAAATAGCAAAATTGGTATTTCAATAAACCTTCTCTATTTTATAAAGTTTATTCAATACAGTACCTAAATTTCCTGAAAATTCCAGAAAAGAAATATCCATTTTTGAAGTTTAACGCGAGTTTACCATGTACTTCACGTATGCATCAAAATAATATTTTATATTTAATGCCTTATTATTCCCTTAAATTCCAAACGTTTTTCAAAATCTGGATCCTCGATTCTATAGGAACGCTAAATGTTTGTATTTCTCCCATGAATATATGAGCTATTTGGAAAGGGTTGGATTACTCGTAAAATGAATGTGATGCTTCTTGGGATAGACTACTTAAAAAGATGAGATTTCGCAAAATTCTGAAGTCACACCTACTATTCCAGTAACTTATCCACAAGAATCGCAATGGGAATTCTCACTCTTTCGTGTTCGCAGAATGAGTGTCTTGTTATTACTACGAGTATTAGTACGCGAGATGCCTATAAAGTGGTTGAACTCCATTGCAGAAATGCAAAAAAAGGTGTTGACAAGTCTAGCAGAGTCATCCAAAAACCGCATTAAAGACAAGAAACCTCCAATTTAAATACATTTTATATAATGCTAAATGTTCTAAGTCACGAAAATTATGGAAAATTGTATTCTCTCGAGCAAAGGCTGGTATATATTCAAAGAAACTGAAAAAAATCCCGCTCTACATGCAGATTGATTTTAAAAAAAGAAGAAAAAAAAAGAAAACCAGATTAGAGAGAGATGAAAACGTGAAAAGAAGATGGACCTGTTTCCCTTGGAATACAAAAAGGACATTTTGTATGCAACAGAGCAGCTTTGCAGAAATTTTATTGTTATGCTAGAGAAGGCAAAATAAATAAGATAGCGAGTATATACTAGCTCGAGGGAAAAACTAGCCATAGGAACCATGCAAGATGTTCGTGCTATAGTCCGTGTTCACGATAGTGCAAGATTTTTTTAAGATTCCTCGGTGAGTCTTCCCCACTCCTAAACAATCCATCAAAACAAACACGCTCAGGCGCAATGCAAAAGTGAATGCAGTTTGATAGAAATATTATTGTGCTCTTGGACTGAAAAACATTTAAGCAAAAATCTCAAACATTGCTTCACTAGTGTAGACGCACCCCCCATGGCGGAATCTGCTTATCCTGTTGAAGATTCAACCTCGATTATATTATCCCTTTCACTGAAATCCGTCAAATTATATATTTTTTTAAATACTACGAATCTATATCCATGTACGAAAATTGTTACTATTAAAAATAAGTACAATTGAATGAAGTTCCATCATTATATTTTCATAAACAAACTTAATTTACTCTAATTAGCCATATTTTACTAAATTTATATCGTGTACTTTTGTTTATTTTCCATAAATTAATGAAATTGGTTTTTTTATCGACGTAGGGCGACATCTACTCTCAGCTTAATAAAGTCCTCTTGAATCCATGTATACGTATTTGTACAATGTATAGTTTTGTGTTTATTATTTGACTAAGTGTCAGGTTTATTAAATAATTTTATGTTAAGGTTGTATCAGTTTAACTATTTAATTTGTCTCTCATCACGAAATTAGAATTTCCTGCTTGTTTATAAATCAGAGAGCTTAAACACGTTGCTTACTTATAGAGGGTCCCAAGTACTTAATACCAGAGCGCTGCATAATGTAATTGTAACATAGTTGACAGTATTAAAAAGTCAAATTCTCAGAAACGTATGAAACTCTGAACAATTATAATTAAAACTAATATTTCTACCAAATTATAAATCGCTCTAATAAATAAAACAGCAGAAAGTGTTAGATTATTTTTGAAAGTAAACCTGTATAGGAAGAGCATATTTCAGTGCATTCATATTTTTTAATGATATAGTAAGCCACTAGCAATTATTGTAGATATCATCAGCCAGAGTTTCAAATTTATCTTTTAATTAATTAGAATTAAGCCAGAAAACCGATGGAGAAGAACTTCCAAGAAGGCAACTCAACATTCAGCGTTTTTGAAGTTAAGCCGAGGCCTTAACTAAAAAAAATCACATAAAACTCCACAGTAGACATTCGATTCGGAAGAAGATATTGCTTGCAGATAGATGTTCAACTTGTATAATGGACGAAAAATACACAGAAATGGCCTACTCACGAAAATCCGTTCAAATTGCCATATTATCTTCGTGTTTTCCGATGCCATTGCATAGATAAGAGGGAATACGGAATGAATCATGGCCTTCAAGATACCAATTCCGTCGATTTTCAAGAATTTCAGATAATACGTAAGACTAGCAGCGTGCATTACCACTGCAAACACAAATACAATAAGTATAAATAATTCATAACACCATAACAAACACCATTACTCGCGCTCACTCCAATATCGTTTCCTGATTATGTCAAATAAATATAAATTTCAAATTGTGGACACGAAAGACCATAACCTAGCAATCCCTTTTGACCAGGCAACAAATAAGATCTTATCGCGGACGTCCAAAATTCAGACAGAGTTAGAGAAATGAAACTTTCTCAAAAATCGCTGTATTTTTATTCTGAATGTTTTACATGAAAAATAGTGCTATGAATATAATAAATTCAGTTGAATTAATAGCGAAAATCTACAAGGATAAAAAATCCTGTATTTTCACAAAATACAGTACAATGTTGTGGTTATATAACGAATGATACATGTATACAACATCAAGGGAGTATGTTCCTAAATCTTTGGAGAGTTATGCACTAATGACAACAATTTGATTATTAGTGGTCCTACACTGAAAATTCAAAATGTGCAAAAAAGCACACCAAATTTGTAAAAAAGTTGCACACACATAAATGTGTAAAATTATCTATATTTATATGCAATATAACACATTTGAATGTCAAACTAGGTAATTTTACACATTTATGTGTGCGCAACTTTTTTACACATTTTGAGTTTTCAGTGTAGTGCATGAAAATATATTTCGATTGGAATGTATAGTGTTCAATTTTCAGAATTCTGCTTTTTTTTCAGGAGCGTTATTTTAAGATAGCCAACCGCACAGAAGAACATGTCAGTTCGATAGTGCATGTTTTGAGTATAATTTTAAAAATCCATAAACGAGTGGATTTGGCGATAGATTCCATAGTGTGAGCAAACCCAATTTCGACTGCCTTGAACATTGGAGTGGGGCATCTTGTGGAGTAAAACGTGGGGAATACTACGTTGCAGTACACAAAGGAAAGGGGATCTCAATTTTGTTCGATCGTTACCTATTTCTATTTATTTTTGTAGCCCTGCCTCAATTGGTTGGCCCATGAGCCCGAGTGTTTGAGCTGGCTTATTGGTCAATAAGTAATCAAATCGTCACAAAAGCAATGATCGAGCCATCTCCCGTCCACACGTCCTCCTGATTTAATTCCGGACCCCTCGTACCATGTTCGTATATTGTGTTGCGCGCATCTATGTTCACAAATGGGACAACGTAATCAAAATCGACTCTCTTATGGCACTAATGTGAATTTGGAATTGCATGCCGCCTTGATTGCCTCGACCATAAGTCTCTATACGAGGGCAACGTTGAAAAAATATCAAAATACAACAACTACTGCAGCGAAGGTGATATTTCGGACAATGAAATTATATAGCGCGGACGTTTTACATGATGAGCCCCAGTAATGGCATATCCAGTTCACATACTTCTCCATGGGCTTTATTTCAACGGTTTTATTTTTTTTAAACATGAATGCAGAATAATAACAAATATGACTTAAATGAGAATCATAACAGATTACACCAAAGTTTACAGTAAATCATAATTGATTTAATTTGACTTAAAAAACTGTCGAATTAGCCCAAAAGCCCTTCTTAATTGATCCGGCATAGGCACTTGTTTTAAGAGGGATCACAATCCAATCCTTTTCAATGGACCGGGTTTGCAAAGATACTCACAGTTGAATGAGGGAGGTTTTGGTGGGGGTGATATATGTTTGGGGTGGCTTGATGGATCAGCAAGGGCCCCCGCTTGTCGTTTTTCACTTTAAAATGGTAGATTTTTTAAAATTAATATACAAGTTTGAAAAATGTACGTTATTTTGCACACGCTGCCAGCAGGTGGCAGCATGAGATAGGCAAGTTGTGAGTGCAAAAATTCAAATAATAATTTAGTAAATATTAATTTAAAAAATCTATTTTAAAGTGAAAAATGACAAGCGAAGCCCCTTGCTGATTTATTAAGCTATTTTAAACAATTTTTATTTTCTCTTTTTGTTTGACTGTGAGTGTCCTTGCATATTTCACCCATTGAAAGGCATAGGGTTGTACTCCCTCTTAATAAGTATGTTAAGAGAACAAACTTAACATAGAATAGATTCTGGTAAAGTCACTCCCAAGCATATCCATCAGTTAAGACTCATTCATAACATACAAGACACTGATGTACACAAGTATGCACAACTGCTTAGAAGTGGAAATAACATGCTTTGAGACTTATCCAAAATGGCGTCTATGCCCAATGGTACAAAGATATCACCAGCAGCATCCTCTTGAATCATATTACGGGTTCCTCAAGAGGATGTTTCCGAAAGGTGGGCTATTACTCGTTAGCGTGAATTGACTTCCCTCACCTTCCTCCTCAATTGCACTTAACGACACCTAATGGGTTTGCCGCGATTGCCTCAACTATTCGAGGGGTGACCGCTGAGGGGAGTGGACATTGGTCAAACCGAGCATGCACGCTCCATAAAGGGAGCCGAGTGTCCGGTCAATATTTTCAGAGGCAATCTGTCCAAGAATTCGATTAATTTTAGACTCAATCCGCTCTCTTCTATGAATATTGAGAGATTTTCTCCGTACTGAAGAAGACGCTGAGGAAAATCGATGGAAAGCGAGGGAATGCTAATCTGTTCAACGTACTACAACGGCGCTCGTTCGAGCGGACGATTCGGGTCAAGGAATGCCCCTTACTGTACAAAAATTAAATCCCAAAAGTGAAGTTTCTTAGACCGAGAATTATTAGCTCGTAGAAATAGGCAAACAAATCTACAGACACACGGTATATTATTAAAATAAACGATGCTGGTCTGAGCTGAAGTGCAAGAGGGGGAAGGGTAACAGAAGATGGAGGGGATGGGGAGGGGTAATCTTGCCTAGCTTCGAGCTATCTTAACCGAAACAGAAGCATAATTAAAACTCCACCAGCGAGTGATACAAACAATAAAAGGCATTGGATGAAATAATTTCAGCTCAACTGAATCATCTATAAGCGTTTGGTGTCTAGCAAAATAAACGTGCGTACAGGGTGTCCCGTAATAACTGTCCAATGACAAAGTTGAAATAAGCTTAATAATCCAAATTTGAGAGTACCATTCACAACACCATAAATTAAAAGATTTTAAATTATCATTTATTTTAGATTTTCCCTTTATTAAAAGAAATAAAACATTTTACAAAGCTTCCATAATATGTTCTAATTAGGATGGCTTATAATTGAATTATTTTAAATAATTGCGAAAATAAACAATTTTGACAAAATTAAACTTAGAGAATTATTTTCCTCTGTGGAGCATACACCGTATTTTTTTTAATAAAGTAATCTTTCCATGCATATGGGAACTGCCATATGTGGCATTTATGTCCCTATATGCGAATGTACGAGTATATATGCCCATATATATATATCTAAACGTATCTAACCTCCATACTCTCCATAAAATATGACATATATGGCAATTTAAAATTTTTTCTCTCATTTTATATCCAGATAATCTGAAAAAATAATTTCATAACATGAATAGTTTAATCTAGCCTCCGTTGCCAGTCATGACTAGCTGGTTGCTTGATAAGGTGGTGTTTAGGGACCCAAAGGCATCTAAGACCAACTTATAAAGAACACCTTGCGAAGTTGTTAAGTTGTTCATTCACACCCATTGCCCAGCAATCTACCCACCTTACCATAGTGGCGTTACCCTGACATGGGGGGTGGAGGAGGAGGAGGATCCTCCCCCCAATTCGTCGAAGAGCTTAAGACGTTTGCGGCTCTATTTCCTCGCGTTTAAATATTCATAGCATCAAATTTCCTATTAAAAAACGGGAAGTTGCGAGCTTGTAGCGTCAGAAGGCAGCAACGCGGATATCGATCCGTTATTTCGCTTGTGAACGATCCCCGTGTATATCTATGGCGGCAATAACGCACGCATGAAAAATATACAGACGTGATGTTTTACACCATTGAAGACGCCAGTCATGAAAATTTCATTTGCATATTTAAAAGCACTTAGAGGGCTTAAGGAGGGTTTAAGGAAGGAGTCCTGCGCTCGGAATTGATTTCACTTTGAGGAAGAAAAACTAAAAGAGACAAACGTGACGAGATAAAAGATTTCCATAGGACAAGAAAAGCGTAAGAGCACATTCAACCATTCGGGATAAATAAACAACACACTAATTTCCAATTGAGAAGTGCCATCCTCACACCCCCTGCCCCCTCAATTAAAAATCGCGACTGATTGGGGAGGACGAAAGAGGCTTAATCTCCATTTTAAGCCATCGTTTAATGAGACGAGAGAAATGCGCAGGTTTTAAAGACTTATTTTTAATCGTTTTATTACAATCGATGTTGCCAGCGCCACCCCGATGCCAATTAAAGGTGAAAAATTCCATTTGGAGGTGGCCCACTTTACGGTGCAGGGTGGCTCAAAATTGTGAATGAAATCCCATTACCCCTTCACAAGCTGAAATCCGTTGAATTTGAACCTCGGTATTAGCCAATGCGTCCAGACCTAGACTAGCACACAGGGACCACATCTGTGTTTTAATAACAGCGACTATTATCATATTCGAATCAATATGCTTTCCTGTACGATAGGAGCATTTCAAAGCTGGGAGCAAAATGTCCTTTTACGAGGCCAATTGCTCCATCGCGAGTTTGTGCCAATGTAAACTGAATCGCCTACGACGACAGGAAGCATTATAGGGCGTGAAGGGATTGAGACTTCCGTTTGCAACGGTGCATAGGGGCACCAGGGCCTTGCGCTGGAGGCCACCAGTAGGCTTTTCAAAGGCCATGAGTACTTATGAAGGGCGAGCATCTGGTCGACATTTCGGTATTTAATAAGATCAACTCAGACGCCGAGCATTTGCCTATGCACTTTAACCTCTATCATTTGGCACCTCAACACGTTGGGCATCTCCCCAAATTTGGGCATGCAGTATACAAGGTGACCCAAAAAGCCACTGAGCAGCAACTGTTATTCATACACGTAGAGTGGTACATAACATGCATTTTAAGAAGTGTATCATACCGTAGGGGAGGGGTGTACGTCACAATGTCCTCCACAAAATATCCTGACCAAAACGTCTATGTACAAAAAATCCTTCAAACATAATATCCATGGTCACCGATGCAACTTC